>JAULCE010423278.1:0-17138 GCA_032359355.1 Macoma nasuta | reverse complement strand
TCTAGAATAAAAAGTTATTAAGCTCGCCAAAGGCTCGCTTAATAACATTTTTTTTCTAGACTCGTTTAAGAAAAGCTTATCTTAAACGACAACTCGTGTAAGATCCTATATATATCATGTGCACGTTAGATGCATTGCTTATCTGCGACGAATAAATTCATTTGCACGCTAGCTGCATTGCTTGTCTCTGGAGGGAATACTATTATTTGCACGTAAGCTGCATTGCTGTTTTGCGAGGTGTACATGTAAGGTATACTATAATCATGGTGTATAATATCATTTAAACAGAAGTTGCATTGCTTGTCTGCTGGTGTATAAAAACCATGTGCACGTTAGCTGCATTGCCTCTATGCGAGGGTTAAATGTATCATGTGCACTTTATCTGCCTTGTTTGTGTGTGAGGGGTAATTGTATCATGTGCACGAAAGCTGCATTGCTTGTGTGCGAGGTGTACAAGGTATCATGTGCACTAAAGCTGTATTGCTTGTTTTCTGGTGTACACTGTGTCATATGCACGTCAGCTGCATCGCTTGTATGCGAGGTTAACAAGTATTACTTGATCGTTACTGCATTGTTTGTGTGCGAGGTATACAATGTATCATGGGCACGTTAGCTGTATTGCTTGCATGCGAGGTGTACAATGTATTATTTGCACGTTAGCTGCATTGCTTGTCTGCGAGGTTTAAAATGTAGCATGTGAATGTTAGCTGCATTGTTTGTGCGCGAGGTGTACAATGTATCACTTGCACGTAAGCTGCATTGCTTGTGTGCGAGGTATACGTTGTATCATGGGCACATCAGCTGCATTGCTTGTTTGCTAGTTGTATAATGTATCATTTGCACGTTAGCTACATTGCTTGTCTGCGAGATGTGAAATGTAACATGTGCACGTTAGCCGCATTGCTTGTGTGCAAGGTGTACCATGTATTATGTACACGTTAGCTGCATTGCTTGCGTGCGATGTGTACAATGTATCATGTGCACGTTAGCTGCATTGCCTGTATGAGAGTGAACTATAATCATTGTGTATAATATCATATAAACAGAAGCTGCAGTGCTTGTTTCTGAAGTGAATAATATCATTTGCACGTTAGCTGCATTGCTT
The DNA here is from genome assembly GCA_032359355.1 of Macoma nasuta. Lineage (NCBI taxonomy): Eukaryota > Metazoa > Mollusca > Bivalvia > Cardiida > Tellinidae > Macoma > Macoma nasuta. The sequence continues at coordinate 16,033 of JAULCE010423278.1, read as the reverse complement.
TGTTGCTAGGTGTACATGTATACTATAATCATGGTTTATATTATATATTTCAAACAGAAGCTGCACTGCTTGTCTCTGATGTGATAACTACCATTTGCACGCTAGCTGCATTGCTTGTCTCTGATTTGAATAGTATTATTTGCACGTTATATATATGATGAGCTGCATTGCGAGTCTGCGAGATGTACAATTTATCAAGGGTACGTTAGATGCATTGCGTGTCTGCGGTGAATAATATAATTTTGCACGCTAGGTGAATTGCTTGTTTGTGAGGTGAATAATATGATTTGCACGTTAGCTACATTGCTTTGTTGCGAGGCGTATACTATAATCATGGTGTATAATATCATTTAAACAATCTGCATTGCTTGTCTGCAGGTGTATAATAGCATGTACACGTTAGCTGCAGTACTTGTATGCGAGCAGTATGATAAATCACGCGCACGTTAGCTGCATTGCTTGTGTGCGAGGTGTATAATCTATCATGTGCACGTTAGCTGCATTGCTTGTCTGTGAGGTGTACAAAATCATGGGCACCATAGATTCATTGCTTGTCTCTATAATAGCATGTGCACGTTAGCTGCATTGCTTAAATGCGAAGTGTATAATGTATCATCTGCACGTTTGCTGCATTTCTTTTCTGCGAAGTGAACAATATTTCATCTGCACATTATCTACATTGCTTGTCTGCAAGTGAACAATATATTATGTGCACGCTAGCTGCATTGCTTGTCTGCGGTGAATAGTATTATTTTCACGCCAGCTGCATTGCTTGTCTGCGAGTTGAATAATATTATTTGTACTGTAGCTGCATTGCTTGGTTGCAAGGTGTATAATAAAATCAAGGTAGTGTCATATCATTTAATCAGTAGCTGCATTGCTTGTCATCGGGTGTATAATAGCATATGCGCGTTAGCTGCATTGCTTGTATATTAAGTGTTTAATATCAATTTAACGGTAGCATTTGTATAACCGGCTCACCTCAATTGGAATTTACACAAGATCGATTAAATACTTCATGACAAATGAGCTCAAGGGAAATAAAGTGTTGAATAAGGTTAGCGAATTGCTTTATAAGCATATAGAGGAACAACAACGTTCTTGAAAAAAATGTTCACAAAGGCTACAAATCAAAGATATATTTAAATGATTGATGAATATTTATTAAAAAAAATGTTATCTTTATTTGGAATAACGACCGATACAGAACGTTTTGATCTTGGTGACTCTTAGCCTATACACACGAATACATGAATAATCAAACTCAAGTTGTGTAGAATCCGTAGAATCAAAATTATATATACGTCTGCACCTTTTGCTTTTCCAATAGCATATTATTATTTTTAATTTACAATTCTCTTTGATGTTAGTCATTGGTTAATATGGTGGCATTCAATATTCAATAAATGGGTAATAGATAACAATAAGGTCACTCAGCTATCCATTAATCGCGTACCCGAAATACTCCAAGAGCATTTGCAATAGCAATTTGCAATAGCCTGGGTAAGATTTACTCCCAATTCTTACTCTATCGACGTATAGAAATCCGAAAATTAATTTGGATTTCAAAAGAGCTGGTTAATTACGAAGTGTATTTATATACTTCATGCTGTTATCTAAAATGTTTTACAAAAAGTAAACAGCTTTTCTAGTTATTTATAAACAACGAAAATGCTTTCGACGTTATCGAGAGATTAATGCTTTGGAATAACCTACTGCATACAATAAAAGCTGCAAATTTGTGAGGCCGATGCAAGCTTAATATGCTGTAGTGAAATATTGAATTAATTACAAATCAAAGATTGCTAACATATTTTCCCAAGACGACCCGGTCGTACCTCTGTTTTCACTGTTCTTAATTATTGATACTATGCAATGAGTTATCACAGAGTTCGGGGTGGGTTTTGGTGAATTGTTTTTACAATCAATGATTTAAAATGATTTATTATGCACTCAGCATGAAAACTTTACAGGTTTATTATGTGAATTACTATACAAGAGAAAGACACGCCAACATCTTACATGCTGGAGGTGGAATTTCATCATTTATAAGAATGTTAAACTTTATTAGTTTGGGTTTGTTGAGTTTTCTATTCTTGATATTATTTTCTCTTACCTGACAGCAAGAAGAATATTTTGACTGGACAACACATTTCGTTGTTTTCAATATATGAGTTATCTCTCTTTGATGCGTGATGCATGATAAATGACTTGGACTTTTATGTCTATAATTGCATTTGTAGTATGTCTAATATCATGGAGTCGGGGTGAACTATATTATTTGAATATAGAGCCCCGAGGACTTCATATGTGTCCAAATGTTAAAAGAGCGCCGCTATTTGATTTGAAATAGACCGACAATCACACTGTGGCGCTCAAAGGTAGCGTTTTCGCACTGCATTTGACGTATACACCCATGGCAGTGCAGCAAACAATTCATTAACCCTTTAGTCTGTATATGCTAAATTGAGACGTAGCCGCACATTAATATTCTGATAAATATGCATATCTAGGCTTACAAAGGAATTTTCCATTTTGAAAACTTTTGAAATAATTATAGTAATTTTAGTGTTTGATTTTGCGAGCAAATGCTCCATTTCCCTCAATGTTTTCACTGTTTATCAGCTACAGGGGCGCCAAAATTCCCTTATTCAGAGTAAAGCGTAAAAATAGTGTGCACACTGAGTTCTCTTGACTTTATGATGAACAGATGAATTAAATATCCAGGGCGCCAGATGAACAAGCGTAAATCAAACCTTTACTCTCATTCCCGACCAAACCCTACGTTAAATTAGTTCATTAGATTAATCTTTTCATAACGGGGTTTAGGGTACACTCGCTATATATACGCCTGATTTTGCCGACCAAACATAATGTTATACTCAGAGCAAATTGTCGTCTCCAATATACGTTGACTGTAACAAATTTAAAGTTATATATTTTTGTTATATTCTTTGAAAACAATAAAGACCGTGTCACAGTTTTGATTTTCATGAGACACCGTGTAATGCAGCCTCTCACATGTATTCCAACTGATTTTGATGGATCTCCTAATCGCCCATAATATGTAGTAAGCTAATTAGTCAGCTAATTAGAGATAACCGGGCGAATATAACAAACTCCTAATTTTTTTTTTTTTTTGAAAACTAACCATTCAAACTGACCCCTTTGTATTGCGGTTTCAAACAACATTCACACGACTAAAGTGAGGAGAATCCGTGGCCAAGGGGCTATAATATTCGACTTGCAAATCCTTGCCCCTCACCGCTGTGGGCTCGATCCTCGCCAGGGGTGAAAAAGTTTATGTGAGAAAGCCTACTGGTTGGCAACTTAGACGGGTTTCTGGAGTCTTCCTATACTAGTATTTAGCCAGGCATCGCGAAATGTCCGAAACACTGTCAAAACGACATAAAACCTAACAAAAACAAACAAACACAAATAAAATGACGCGTATATTCTAAACCTTTTTAAAATTCGAACTTGTGTCCTATCAGCGAAGCACTATCTTATTTGCAAACAGTTTTGATCAAGATGAAACATCGAGCCTCAGCAGGAACCAAACTTTTTAACGCTCTGATTACAGTTTCAATGCAGTATATATTGAACTCTGTATGTTCAAATTTACATCAAACGTTGTTTCCCTTTTGAGGGATGTACGTACTAGAGGAGCATGATTCTTTGTTGTCGTCCAGCGTAAAGCCGTAGTCACATTTACACATCTTGGTGTGGCCAAGTGGGAGGCAAATATGTTCACAGTCACCGTTTAATTCATCACATGGACCTGTCGTAATAAAACATAACAATATAAATACGCGGTCACATTTATATATAGTGGTTTGATATGCGAGAATCAATTGTTCTCACATTCAACAGTTAAATCCTGAAATGGATCTGTCGGAAAAAATCATAACGGCGTAAATACGTTAACACGTGTACATATTTTGATCTGATATGCGGGAGAAAAATGTAATCACTATAACGGTTAAAATTTAACACGATCCAGTAACAAACCAGGGTAAATCCGTCGTCATATTTGCATGTCTTGGTTTGGCCCAGCCAGTGCAAACGTTATGACGACAACCATAAGTGTTTTTACCGACAGCCACTGTTCATGAAAACGCAAAATTTAAAGTATTGTGAAAATGGACCAAGGTACTTATGCAGCCTGTGTAAATAACAGATATTAAAACATCCAAATTTGAGTTTTGTGTAATCACAATTGTAAAAAATGTACTTAACACCAATGACTATAATGTTACAGACACTTTCGTTACATCTTCACCAAACCAATCGACCAGTTAGAATAAAAAAAGTAGCATAAAAGTCACTGCGTCTTAAACACGGCGAATCTGCAATGCATGATGTTCATATTATAAAACAGTACTTGCATAATTATGGTTAGGGCCCAACCTTGCTAAACGTCGCTTCAGAAGCGATGTGTCAGATCTGCATCTAAATGCTCAAAATACACTTATACGCGTCCGAATTTCCTTAAGACTACTTCAAGGCACCACCGTACCTTTCTCGCTTGGCTGGGAAAGGACATCAAATGTTTTGATAGCTTTCACCATTCCGACATCCGCTACCGTGAAAGCATTATTTTCGTCCCCAAAACCGGTTAAAGCAGTTGTCTTAATAAAGGTGTCCTCCAATACATCGTCCGTAAATAGCAGATAATTCTGCAATCGAAAGAAAGAATGCTTTGTTTAAGTAGTAAGACATATATAAGTAAAACGTTGTATACCATGATGAAACTGCTCATTCAGAAACATTTTGATCTGGTTGTATACAAATTGCTTCCATATCAGTTTTCTGCCATATTAGTTTATTTGATATACTGTTGGTTATTGACTTGTCATGGACTCATGCGAAGATGGGAGGGGAATATTTCAGGCGTATCATATGTAGAGTTACTTCTTCTCCTGACACTATCAATACTAATACTGCTACTTCTACAACTATTATAAACTTGACATGGACTCCTTAAACTATACAATCGTTTTGTAAGTTTCGTGGAGAACAAATGCGTTAATCAACGAACTAATAATTAAAAGTTGTGTAAATATGATATTTCCACATCAGCGAAGATATACTTTTAGAACAAATGACAAATCACAATACTTTGAAAGATTCCAAGAAGTAGATCCATAACAAAGTGTTGATTGTTATATGGTTTATTCCTCTTTGTCAAAGAAGAAGTCACTTTAATGCTCAAATCTATTAATTAAGTGTAAGGCATTGTGTCATAGATCGGTCTAATTTGTCTGAAAGTCACGACAGATATGTTGCGTCTTACACTTTTACACGCGCCTAGTAGACAACAATGATTTGCCTGATATGGCCAAAACCTAAATGCCTCAGTGTAAATAATTGATATAATTTAAATGGATAGATAGGCTTCTATTACCTTGTAAATATGAACTTGCTCGGCAGATACAACGCCGTTGATACTTAATTCCTCTACCTGAGTACCATCTAATTTGCATCTTTTGATGGTGTCCCTATCAGTCCAATAAAGCCTGTCGAAAAAATATAAAGTCGTTTTCTGATCTCATTCAGAGACGGGAAATTGTATGGTATCGGCAGATAGGTTGCTATAGGTTAGAATTTTCGCATACGAATTATCAAACTTTTTTTTGCTTTTAGATATTATATAGGCTTATCTTCGAATTATTATTGACGTCATTCATTTAGTTATCTTCGTAATCAGTTGGAGGTTTTAACATGGTTCCATTATCAGAATGTATGTTTACACAACGTATGATATGTATAAAAGACTGATGTTTTCAAAAGCAAGACTGTTCAACTAGAACAAATAACAAAGAAAACAATTTTGAAATAGACCAGTCCTTAGTTGCTTATTGTCAGAAGTGAACATATTTCCATTAACCCAAGTTAACAGTCTTTTTATACCCAAAAAGATGAGCTCAATATCAGATGGCAATATTAAAATTGCATTATTTTCAATTTGACTACGATTACTATATATTTGACTAAGTAATTTGCAACAGAACTCATAATATAGCAAATTTGGTAAAATAAATATCAAACGAAACTCATAAATTTCATAATGAGTATATTGACTAGGCTTTAAGAGTAACTATGCGTACATGAGAGTTGCGGGATCAACGCTAATGGAATAAGGGTTATACAGTACATTTGCTCCCAATACTGTTTTCCAATCTGAACCATCAATAGTCGCTTTTTCAATCTTGAGGCTGCTCAGAGAGCCACTGATCCATAGCATCAAACTGAAAAAAGTGAGAAAAAAGTTTACCACGGCATGTGTAAAGCCGAACAAATGACAACGACAAATGTAAAGACAGTAAAAAATACACAATAGTTGATTCAAAATTCCTTGATAATATGTTTTGAAAATCTATGTCTGTGATTGGCATGTGCTTATACTCTGCAGTATGATGACGAATAGCTATGGCGGCCTTACCCTTTTTGTTAACAACGATTCTCAAGCTAATAAAAACCCTTTAAAGCTAATATATTACAAAACAATTACGGACAACGGACACGACAAGAAAAAAGCAAAGTAACATTTAGAAGAAAAACAACGTAATTATTTTTAAGATAATAAAACAGACAAAAAAGGCAAAGGTACATAAAAAAGAATAGCAAAATAAAAACGGCAAGTAGCTAAAGTATACTATAAAAACAAAGACACACATATTTAAATGATAGCATCACATTAATTACAGTCGTCGCCCGTATCGCTTTCCTTGTAATTGTTGTAATTCTTGAAGATATCACAACGGTTTAAGTTATTGTGCAAAAGTTAACACTATAATAATGTATTCATAAATCATGTCTGTCATATTGAAAATATTTCTCGACATATTTTCTGCACTTGCTGTTTTATCTTTTAAATAGCGTACATGCTATTAAAAAGGAGAGCGACATATGTTGGAATGCAATGATAAGCAAAACAGATAGAGATCGAAAACAAAGACATAGATTATTACAAAAGCAGTGAATAGGTGGAAACAAGTGAAAAGATCTAAGACAAAAGTAAAGTCAGAAATATGCACATGCAAAGCAATGGTAATGACATAAATGACACATCGGAACGGACAAAACAAATACAAGACAAGGGCAAAGAGAGATAATAATAATAATAAAAGGCAGGTGGAAAGCAAAAGCAAAGTTAAACTAACAGTTTAGTTAAAATAGAATCAGATGCAAATTAAACAAGAGGAATATAATGCTCTAATATCGCGTAGCTGAAAAAAGAGTCACAATGGGACAAGGAACATTAAAAAAATCGTTTAGAAAATTGTTCATTTCTGTGAAATTATTTTGGAATTGGACCACTGGTTTGGGAGAAGAGATTCAAATATTCTCAATTGTTTTTATTGCCACCAATGTTGAAAAGGATATGTTTCAATTTCCTGGCCACTTGTCCTCACCTCTGAAACAAAGGTTATTTTGCAGCTCAATAGTCTTTTTACATTTAAACTATTTTGTAAGAAGGACACCTCGGAATCATTTCTGTTAAAATACTTAATACTTGGACAGCTTCTTTGTACACACAATGTTTTAAAACTTTTAATGTCTGTTGGAGTTCTATATGTAATATATTTCTGTGATAAAAGATGAAAGGCAAATATTCACAAAACAACCTGACATTTATTTAAACTTAAAGCTTATGTTAGCATTTACTTCATGGATACGCCTTTTGACGCGTCTGTAACAGATAATGAGTAACGCCCCTTTTCTACAATTTTTTCAAATAAATTAAAATTGGGCATTCTTGTCATCAGATGTTTTCTTTGTGAGTCACTTAATGGAGTAAAGGGTACAGAGAAGTAAATATAAGCTTCTTGGTAGCTACATACCACACGTCACTGTACCATTATAATCTACAAAGCACAAAATGCTTTATTAAAGATGGCTTCTTTCGAATTACTCATATTTCGTGGCTGTTGTTGATAGAACAAATCGGCTTTTAATGCAGTATTTTCAGTTTTCAAATACAAAAGATATTTTTATAGCGAACGCATTTATTATACAAACCTGTCAAGTGGCAGCAGAAAAAGTTCCCGGGGGTTTTCCAATTCGGTATCCAGGATGACGTATGTTGAAAGTGACCTCGGAGAGAAGAATTGGATCTTTCCTTTTTTATTTCCCATGCTTATGTAGATATTCTTGTCGCGCCAGTTCATAGACATACCTAGTTGTGGGACAAGCATCTTAGCATTCATTCTACAAATGCTTCAAAGGGAACTACTAAATATATGTGAACTATAGATTGATATCACCTTTTACGGTGTCCTGAAACCCAATATGTAAAAGGTAAGATTGACAAGGGAAGCTTGTTTCAGTAATAAAGTTGACCATGTGACAATAATGCAGTATTCAGATCGTTTCACATCTAGTGTTCCGAAAGGGGTTTGTAACATCTTATTTTTTTACTCGCCTCTCCCTATATAAAAGAAACGCAGTGTAAACTTTTACCCATAAACTTGCATTGCATTTTCTCATTGATAAAAAGTTCCTTTTGATCTTTACTCTCAATAAAGTTCCTTCTGATCTTTACTCTCAATAAATTCGTTCCAATTTAGTGCCACACAAGCTAGAAATAATTGATAATATACTAGCATTATTTATTCACGAGTAAAATCGAACTTGTCATCAGTTTTAAAATGAGATACCTTTCAATAAAGAGCGATCCGTTGAACTCATTTTTCGACAGTTTAATTAGCGAAGTCTGAATAGTTGTTCTTACCTGTGATAGTTTCATTGAATGACACGATACGTGTTGAAACGCTGTTTCCATCCATCATGAAGCTGTAAATCTCGGTCTCAGTCGCATAATAGATCTTCCTGTTCATCATATCTGTGTGTGTTTAATAAAAGGCACGTTTGTTAGTTACATTTTTTAAGCATTGTCTTTAGATAGATCGGCATTATTACACACATTGCACATATGATATGCAAATATCATATTTAGTGACAAGTGCAACCTGTGTTTGGACGGATTAACCTATCAAGGACATTAAGACAAAATACTCGATAAAAGTTTTAGAAAATCAGCAGTTACGTCCAAATTTATCGTCAGAATCGAAATATTAACAATTATCATTGAAATGAAAAAAATGAAGTAGCAGAGATATAAAAAGCACAATAAAGGCATGTTGCTTTTTGAGCCCTTATCCTGTTGCCAAAAAATCGTCTGCTTAATTATTCGTCTGCTTAAAATTTGAATTGTCTTCGATTTGCTTGATTTTTTTTTAAAACTGTATTACGAGTAACAGCTTCGGACTGGATAAAAAAAGTGCCTTTCAAAAGCGTAAATATAAGATTTCTAAAATGATTGATGTGTACCCATATCTATGTAGTTGACCGCTTGCACGCCTTGAAAACATTTGGTCTGATCATAGGTTTCGGAAGAGAGACTTTGAATGTCCAGCATGCAGATGCCTTTGGAACCCGCTACAACAAGCGCTCTGTGACGGTCACCCTCAACCTCTGTAAAAACATACAAATATTATGTTAACCCTATTAAAAAGGAAAGGCATATATAAAAAAGCTAATATTGCTTGATATTAACCTACACTTGAAAGGTGTGCACACTGGCAATGTTTAGTTTGATGTGATACGTTTAACAAGATTGCAGTCTGAACGACAGCTTTATCCCACATCGCCGTATGTCAGTAAAATAAAGAGGATTTCTGATTGTTTATGGGAATGCATGACCAACAATTAATGTTCTTTTTTTACATTACAAACAAAAAGCATAAACTCTTTATAATTCACCAATCAAAAACACAAACTATCTGAGATAGAAATAACTGCGTAATAAAGCAAATTAGAGTTATGGTTCGTGTACACTGCACTTTCTCTCATTAAGCTTTACCATTGAATGTAGTTATATGAAATTCCATCCAGTAGTTTTCAAGTTATGCCTTGGACAAAAACAAGTAACAAAGGGCAATAACTCCGTTATTAAGTAAAATGAGAGTAATGCTTTTTTTTACACTGCACTTCCTCTCATTGAGATATACCATTGTATGAAGATATATGAAATTCCATTCAGTAGTTTTCAAGTTATGCTCCGGACAATAAAAACTAACAAAAGGCAATAACTCCGTAATTAAGTAAAATGAGAGTTATGGTTATTATACAATGCACTTCCTCTTATTGAGCTCTACCATTGAATGAAGTTATATGAAATTCAATCTAATAGTTTTCAAGTTATGCTCCGGACAAGAAAGTGTTACGGACGAACAGACGGACAGATCAACGGACAGACGGACGAACAGACGTACAGACTGAGGCCATTCCTATAATCACCACTCCGCTCGGTGGTGGGGGATTAATAAGGAGTTGAATGTTTTCTCTTTAGTATGCATGAATATATAATTAAACTCTTTAAAACTTTCCATGGAAACACGTGATTCCCGGATTCTTAAAGTGGTATCAAACTGTACATGAAATAGAGGCTTTTGAAGATTCATCCCTTTAAAATAAAAAATATTTCCGCATCGACACTTCAATGCTCCTGTCTAAATTTGATAACCCTACAACAGAAAAAAGTCACATTAGGGCCTCAATCCAACCATGTGCGCTGTTCTCGTATACCCTATATCTAATATGCTGTTTTTGGTTATTTAATTTCTAGTGTGCGCGTTGGGTCATTTACTTTCTAGTTTGCGCGTTGTTTTTCACTTATGTCCGTGTTTAAATCAAAAGTCCTTGTTATTTTAATTTTCGTATCCCAATTGAAACCCGTCTTACTTTTCTTTTCGTTTTATCTCCAAAAATATGACTTATCCAGTTGACGGTGTCCCAAGGTGCTTATTTAAGGAAAAGTAATTTAAAATATTTGATAGGGAACCGATTATACCACTGTTATTTGATTGTTTTTGTTGATTTGGGGTCGTTTCAGCTTTCTATGGGCTAATTGGACGTCCCAGAGAGAGGGATACACCGAAACCAATGCAATGGCTTACTCTTTTCGAAGGAGTCTTTCGGTTCATTTACATGTCCAGTGTAAAGCACTGATACATTGGATCTCGGTTTAAAGTCTCATTCGAAAAACTTGGTCCGGCAAGGGATCAAACTCACGATCCCTGGATTAAGAGTCTAGCCCATTACCACTAGAACACGGTCTGCAGTTTACAACACGTTGAACCTTCCTGAATAATTCACCTCGTATACTCCGCAACATTACGGGCCATGTCCTTTGAATCTAATGGCAAAACAATAACCTAGTGGATACAGCTACAAATGTGACAGCTGGTTCTTGTTTATTTCTTAATAAAACATGAATAATAAAAACTTGCTCATATTCAAATACCGTGTGAGCAAATTGTGGTGTTTTGTTGACTTTTTACGTCACTGCGACAGTATCGTATTGTAGTATCGAGCTATGTTGGCTTTTCTAAAAACGATATTAAATATAAATTTTCAACCAATACAAGATAAGAATCATTTTTATTATTTACATGTATGACCACTATAAAGCAGAGTGATCGAACTCGTATCGCTTTGATCTTGTACACGTGATTGAATCAAGGGTTCGGAATATGGCGGATGTGGTATTTGTCAGGGTAGTTATTCAAGTTTAATTTTCCTTCGAGTTCAGGATAATTCATATTTACGCTCAAATACACATTTCTGGATAACATTTTGGCACGTATATATATATATATGGAAATGCCACTTATCGTTCGGTTATTCGTATGTGTACGAATTGTGCATCACTTGTCGCGGACTTGTTTCTGTACTGCTATGAGAGAGAATTCATGTTACGTCTATATTTAACATAGATAAAGCCCTTTTGACAAAATGCGCATTTCTATTTACCCTAAAGAACTTAAATTAAATAAAGCCTACAATTCGGATATTTCACCAGCCTTTCTTTATTTAGATATTTCAATTAATAGTGGATAAGTTTCTTCTAAAATCTATGATTAAAGAAATGACTTTACTTTCAAAGTATATTTTCCTCATCTTGACGGATATGTTCCCCGTGCTACACCTTACGGGGTTTATATTTCATAACTTATTCGATTCCCTAGGAACTGGTCTTCCCTTGAGGACTTCAGTTATCTCAATCGTGTTATAAGTAGCATGGATACAGGTATGAAAAATCGAAAAACTTTCTCTAAATTCTATTATCGAACAATCTCCCTCATTAGCAAGTAAAACTGTTATTAAAAGGCGCTCCTGTGACAAGGTATTTCACACGCAGTGTTAGGGTTATGATCCAACAATATAAAAGTGCACTGCATGATTGGTGGTCAACTCTTTTACATTTGGCTATCACGCTGTCCTCTTCGCTTGTGCGACGACAGGAATGTCATTATACTCGATAACGACTTTTTTGAATGCCGGAAAAAGAAGGAGAATGTCGGATTTATGTATTGTGACCGTTTCGTTGTGTCCTGGATAGCTGCTCTACATTTATTCTGACGTCACACAAGTCATTGTTAACATTGATGATTGAAGAAAAACAGTCTATGTTTTTTTTATAGGTATACGTGTTACATACATTCAACAACTGGATTTGCAATCACTGATGTTGTAGAGTAGTTGAACAGGGATAATGTTTATTTACAATATACGTCTGATGGGGTGATAATGGGATAAGAGTGAGGTTGGGCGCCCCTAAAACGGTTTAAACTCCCAGCGTCGTCTTTGCCACTGACCGTTCCAAGGTGGTACTCCTGTCTTAACCCTAGTGCTATTTCGGGTATCTGTCCTTGTATGTCTTCTGTTGCGTATGTTTGGGCGCGTGTGTGTGTTTGTTCGTGTGTATTTTTATGAGTGTGCTGAGAATTAACCTATATCTCTGCTTTTCTGGTTGCTGTTGGTTTTGTATGTGGTGTGTCCTGTTTGACTTTCTTGTCTACTTTTATTAAATTAACATTGTCGTCAGCTTTATTGGATGCCTGTTTGATAAGTAAAACTTGTCCATTTAGGGGGAGAGTTACTGTAAGCCCTGTTGATTCGAAATGTCAAAACCTTACAATAGGTTCTATTCCAAAGGACAACTGTTAAGCATTTGATAATAGTTCGTTATATGTCAAAAAAAGTGAAACAATCACATGATCTCTTAAACATTGAATTTAGGTCGTTTCGCCCATTAAAAATAATGTAAAGTAGAGTTTTTAATATTTAAACAAGCTTATGCTATTTAGCTCAGCATCAGGGCATCTGACTGGTAAGGAATTCATTACAAGACATTTTGGCAAGGTGTACGGGCTGAAGGGCTCTGGAACTACAAGATCTACAGGGGTCATATCATGTATAACCTGAAAAAATGCCGTGTATAATGTCGAAACATTATGGAAAAAAAATATTTAGATGGACATGGTTCGGTCTTAAATGATATGCAAAAACAGTAATTGCTGCTGTAAAGAGAGTGTCAAAACCTTGGCGTACTAATGAGATGAATGGGTCGGTTGGCGCCTCATCTGGATCTTATTTGTTCGCGAAGAAATCACCGACTGGCCAACAACATCCGATATATTATAGAATCAGAGCTACAATGGTCTTTCTAAATCGATGAAAATAAACGGAACACATATGTTAAGTTTAACGTCAGGACATGAATTTACGTCATGCAGCTTTATTTAAAAACAAACGTTTACCTGAGCAGGTGCGTTCATTGGAATTCAACTGGTACCCTTCTCTGCACAAACACGTAGCTCCATTAGGACCGCTGACACAGATGTGGTCACATTTTTTAATTGGGCAATTATCTGCAGATACAAGACAAAATGTTTTATTTTAATTTCCTGTCGTGATGACCAACTGTAAAAGTGTTGACCACCAAGCATTCAGTGCGTTGTCACAGGAGCGCCTTTATATTATATTTGTACTTGCTAATGAGATAGATATTTCGATAATAGAATTTAGAGGTTTGTCATACCTGTATCCTTTCTTGAGGAACTTTCCAGTTATAACACGATTGCGATCACGCATGTAAACCCCGTAGGATGTAGCACGGGTAACATATCCGTCAAGATGACAGCTATTTACTATTTTGAAATTAAAGTCATCTCTTTTATCATTGATTTAAGAAGAAACTGTTCCACTATTAATTAAAAGGTCTAAATCAAGAAAGGCTGCTGTAATATCTGAACTGTTAGCTTTATCTAATTGAAGTTCTCCAGGTTAAATAGAAGTACGCATTTTGTCAAAATAGGGGTTATCTATGTTAAATTTGTCATCCAAATGTCGAGATGTATCATTAAAAGCATGGATGACCTCTGCCTGTGAATCCAGGTTTAAACCTAACATGAAATCTCTCTCATAGCAGTACAAAAACAAGTCCGCGACAAGTGGTGCACAATTCGTACCCATATTATAGGAGCTACTCATGTGGTAATTGTTGTTATAAAGACGCAACTGTACAGACAAACGTTGTCCGACTAATAGCATAATGTCTGGGAATTTAGCCGACACACTAAGAGATAAAGTGTCATGCTACGTCTTAATATTTACTCCACAGATTGACGCCCATTTAGTCGAATAATTTTAAACACTGTGTGAAATGAAGCATGTTCCCGTGACAAGCAAATGTTCCACAATCTTATTAAAAAAGTTCAAAATTGATGTATTCCTTTCCCTAGATAATCTGTATATTCATCATATTAATATTATATTTGTTTTATAGTAAAAAGTAAAAAACAAACATATGAAATATAATATTATCTAATGAAGATATTTAATGGTCACAAATCAAAAGGCGAAAGCGGAATCGGTTCAATGATTAGGCCTATTATAAAACGATATACATGGACAAACGTAAACTAACAGCAGCGGTAGCATTTTGTTAAAGCAAACACATAGAAGTTTGAAGATTACGTAGTTAGGTACAAGTGTTTTACAGCGAGTGTGAAGCTTCTATAATATACTGAAAGAAAAACGTTTATCAAGTCAAATGAATGTGAATTCCCATATACATGTATAAGGTTCAACGCTTTATATCGTCCGGCTCCTAAATGTAACTGAGTCTAAAGTTATAAGTTATAAAGCTGTGTACAATAGCTAAACATACCGTTTAAAAAATTGTAAGTATTCCTTCCCAGTATGTTATTATACCGGTACAAATTGTGTTCTTAATTTTAGTCAAAGGGAGGTAATATCCAGATTCGGAATATTCGCCCTCTTGTTTCTCCGATCTGAGAGAATATTTTTGTAGATTTATTTCGTTTTTTAAATAGCACACGTTGCTATTGATCAGCAACGATAATCGAAACATATAGTTAATATTACGCGATGAATTGGCAATACAGGTATTTGGTCAAATGGTCAATAACTGTGTCAACTTGATTCAAATCTGACAACTTTTTTATCAAATGAAATCATATTGGATCTTGTAAAAGTGATTGATGAGAACAATTTTAACACAAATATACATGCGATTGCTGAGCAACTAGTCAAAGTAACTTGCTATATTTTTCCTTTAGTATAATAGCATTGTTAGCCCTCGATTAGCCAATCAAAAGCGTTTGTAGTCTATCATCCAAACTTTTGCTCATGCCTTGAATGACGTTTGACAAAAGAGGCATGCGTGTGTTCATTTTTGTCTTTAACATTGTTTTTTTTTTATATAGATATTAGTTTTAACTCGTATCTACAGACCTTACTAGTCTGAATTTATTTTAAAACGATTAGCCCATATTTCCCCATTTGTTTCGCATATAATATCATTTTTATGAAATTGTATTCGGTGCATTTCCCGCGTATTAACAAACAGTTATCACTTTACCTATTGTATCTTTACAAAAAAGTTTCAAGTCCCCATTGACTGGAAAAAACCCACACGCCATCTAACTTAGGCGCTTATATAAATTTGCATTAAAGACGTATCCTATAAGTAATATATATTGTATGGATTTTACGAGATATCTAAATAAACCTGGCTACAAGAGGGCGGCTTTAGCCGGCCCGAGTGTATTCATGTATATTTTAATTACGAGTGAAATGATGCAATATATGTTTTGTATCATGGTCTGAACCAATGAATTTGAATCCATGGGCGTGCTAAATAAGTCACGCGATATCC
>JAULCE010422167.1:0-17138 GCA_032359355.1 Macoma nasuta | reverse complement strand
GAACAGATCTCGGAGCTGCGCTCCTCGATCTGTTCTTTCTTTCACATAATAGACAGTTTTCGGCCTCTATCCTATACGTATGAACCGTCTTATAACTAAATCATTATTGGACACGGAATTTCATCATGATAAGACATTATCAGGATTACACATAATCATATCGCTGTACGTAAAGTTAAATATACCACGGCGTAACTGTTTTTAGGTCTGACCTCTTTGCGAAAGGAAAAACAAGATGTTTATATAGGTCTGCCCTTTTTTGCACCACTAACGGTGACCGGAAAAGTCTGATCTTGGTATGCACTGTTAACATAATTCTAACCGTAAATGCCTGCAAACATGAGACGCAAGATGCATCATCTCGGTCTGCAAAGTTTACGTCTGCTGGAACCGTAAGACTTTAATCAGGGTATGCAGTTTTCGAATAAAATACAAAATGTCTCGTCTTTGTCTGCAAATTTGGTATCTCAAACCGCAACCGTCTGATCTGGGTCATAACTGTGTGGGTCTAAGATAACTGTACCACTCTGATCTTGGTCTGCAATATTTGCACCTAATCTAACCGTAACTTTTCATCTGGGTATGTACAGTGTGCGCATGCCCTAATCGTAGCCCTTTGATCCGAATTTGCATTGTTTGACCAAGACGTCTAACCATGGTATGTACTGTCGCCATACACTATAACCGTATCCATCCGTACAGATCTTGGTCTGCACTCGAAAACTGTACCTCCCAAGTGGCTCAGTGGTAGAGCTAAATCTTGGGGAGCGGTTTATATAAGATCCTCGACCTCAATATGCTAAGAATTCTAATAGCTCCCATGATATTTCTCTAAAACAGGTATTATCGGACTGGTCAGTCCGGTGTCTGGATAATAGACTGTGTGAGATAATGTGTCTAACGCACATCTGCTGTTTGCTTTCAAATAAAACAAGTTGGTTGATTGTTGAAACCGAATCCACTTATCCACACTCGAAACATGTGCAAGTTGTCCAAATAAGGCCAATATGTTCCTCTCGTGATCAAATAATTATGTGAACTGTAGAAGAAACCTATTCAAATAACTGCAGTGTTTAATAAAGTCAAATAAGACTCGGCGTCTGATCAGGCTCTATAGAAGAGCTTTGTTATCATGATGTCACATGATGTTTTTTTTTATATAACATTAAGCACAGAGAGCATAGCTAGGCGTCTGATGATCCTATCATATAATGATAACACTAATATACACTAAGCATAGCTCGGCGTCTGATCAGACTGTATAAAAGAGTTTGTTATCATGATAACATGTACATGATCTTTTAAAGATAGAAAATTAGGCACACAGACCATAGATCGGCGTCTGACCCCCTACTATGTAATGATAACACATAGAAAACTCTGAGCATAGCTCGGCGTCTAATCAGGCAATACAAAAGAGTATGTTATCATGATAACACATCATCTTGTTATGATAAAGCATTAAGCACACCGAGCATAGACAGCTTGGACCATGATCACTGGATAACTCAAACCGACTCAGTCTACATTGTGTGACCAGATGCTGCGATATTGGGTATTTACTAATAAGACGGTTAATACACTGATCATCAACCGCGGTGTTTAAATAAATAGTGCTGTGATGAGACACTGCGTAAGATGTTTGCAAACAGCTTGGACCCTGATTATTTCAAACCTCAAATCGACTCAGTCTACATTGTGTGACCAGATGTTGCGATAGTGGCTATTTGATAATAAGACGGTTTATACATTGATCATCATCCGCGGTGTTTAAATATATAGTGATGTGATGATACACTGCGTAAGCTGATTGCAAACAGCATGGACCCTGTTCATTTCAAAACTCAAATCGACTAAGTCTACAGTGTGTGACCAGATGCTACGATAGTTGCTATTTGATAATAAAACGGTTAAAACACTGATCGTCAACCGCTATGTTTTAATGTAAAGTGCTGTGATAAGAAACGGCTTAAGCTGTTTACAAACAGCTTGGACCCTGATCCTTTCATAACTCAAATCGACTAAGTCTAGATTGTGTGACCAGATGCTGCGATTGTGGCTATTAAATATTAATATGGGTAATACACTGATCATCTACCGCGGTTTCTAATATATAGTGCTGTAATGAGACACCGCGTGATCTATATGCAAACGGCGTGGACACTGATCATTTCATAACTCAAATCGACTTGAGCCCAGGACTTCCGGCTTGCCAGAATGTTCGGTTTCGAACCTGAAACTTGAGTGAAGCACACGGCCTTGCATTTCATTCCATCTCGAAACAGATGGTACCATGTTATAGGGCCATCGAAGACAAACTTATTGGCGTCAATTTTTCTGGGCCTGGATTTCCGGTTGGTTTGGGACCTAGGATCGAATCCCAATTTCGGGGAGTTCCCCACTTTGAATATCAATATCTCTTCAGCAAAAAGGCTGGAAAAGGTGTAGCCGACGCGAAAGGTTTTTGAAGGATGACTCTAAAACATTTGGAACCCGGAACAACCAACCGGCCAGACGGTTTGGGTTCGAACCTGAAACTCGAGGGAAGGGCAAGGCCTCATCTCCCATTAGATTTTAAAACGACTCCGTCCGGGACCGAGGTTCGAACCTCACATTCGAGGGGTATGAATTTTAATCATTCATATCTCGGCAAAGTCAAGGCCGAATAAAGAACACTCGACGCCAATTAATTAAGGAGCAACAACTCTTCAAGGTACAAAACCCCAAGACCTCCAGCCTAGCCAGACCGTTCGGGCGACAATTTGGCTACTGTTAGCCCTTAACATAATCCTATCCCCAAATGAATTGTATCATGCTGTAGAACATCTCATTTCCAATCGATTGTCGTCAAGTTTTCCGGGCCCAGTCGTCCGGTTCGTCTGGGAGCGACCTATTTGATGCATAACTAAAGTACCATCCGGAACTGACAATTTTTCAATGATCTAAGTCCATAAAGTGGTAAAACTCCAGACAAAATAATCAAACCGGACCCAAAAGCCATAGGATTTGTTCCTGTATGATAATAAATTTGATCGTGAAGTTTGGTTGACCTAAGTCAATCGCACCTAAAGTTATCGTCCGGAAAAGAGTCAGACGGACGGACAGAAAGAGGGACGGACGGACTGACATACTGTCATGTACCACAATTCGTTCCTTTTTAAAGTAATCGAGTTTATTTTTTAGTTACAAGGGTTCTAGATAAGAGGAATAAACTACAGTGAATATCCTGGTTATTCACCAAGCAGCACTAAAGCAAATTTTAAAACCCCTGATGGGATTTATGCTTCAGAAGCAATATTTTGGGGGTCTACATATTTAGCCTGTCTGTACAATGAAATGCTTTATGGCCACTTCATGGTCTTGGGTTGTACATTTAGAAAAATGCATCTCATCTGGGGACTTATATACCGATATAGCTTTGTACTGTTTGATACTCATATTTCAGAGAAAAGGCAGAGATGTATATTTAGGCGTCAAAGCAACTTCTTCTTTTCAATATAAATGTAACCCCTCCCCCCCAAAAAACAAAACCCCACTTAAAACCAATGTTCGAATGTAGGTGTCAAGCTAACCATAGGTCAATGTCAAGAAAACTCGACGCCAGTAACGTCTTTTACATGGAACAATCCGTTGTGGGATAGAATGAAAGGCAAAGGTTACTTAAAGTTTGAACCTGATTTGTACCTAAACCAGGGTGTTGGACATGGTCGATTTGAGTAATGAAATGATAAGGGTCCACGCTGTTTGCAAATAACACACGCGGTGTCTCATCATAGAACAATAATTAAAAAACGCGGTTGATAATCAGTGTATTAACCGTCTTAATTTCAAAAAGCCTTGATCGCAGCATCTGGCCCCGGTTTCACGAAAAGGCTTAAACCTCTAATTTGGCTCAAATCCCTTATCGCGCCCAATAACAGGCTCAAATAACAAGCTCAAGTTGATCTGCGTTTCACGAAACATTAACAAGCACAGTATCAAGCTCAAAGTTGAGCTGATCCCGTTATCCTGAACCTACTCGGTGGCAGGTTTAAGTCGACATTAGCAGGATCAAACATGGCAGTCGAAGAGAATAAAAGCGTCGATTAGTTTTAAGAATTCGATATTTTGCAGTTGTACGAACGACATAAGGCAATGTCGATGTTATTTTATGTAAGATTTAAAGGACGAATGTTTATTTTAGTCAGATTGGAATGTTTATACATGTAATTTTATTTGTTCATAACTTATATGTTCAAATATTGACAATTAGCCCTGCCATACCTGTTCGTGCGGTGTGCTGATCCTATAATGACCCAGTTATGGAGTCAATTTATCCTCGTAAATACTAAACCCTAGATAACACGGTCATATTTCATAACGATGTTTCCCAGACTCACGTTGCGTGTAAATTATGCAAGATAAGTATGCATATTAGCCTTTATGTGTACGAAAAGTAAGCTTTTAAACATTTTTATTTTCACCGCGACGAGAACTTCCCACTGTTGTCAATGTACATAAAACGTTACTCTAAATAGTCACTTCCTGCCAAGGGGCGCAACCCACTTGTACAAACAAAGAGGCTCAAAACGGGGTATCTAAAAAAAAATTGCATGGATCCTGTAATTTTTATAACTAAGCCAAAACCCCTATCGTTTTTACATTCACATTTACTTATTCTCGGAAATAATATACCATGAAAACTGATGTACACATTGCGTATCACCCACTCTTTCCATTATAACAGCTCTTAGATATACTCTTTTCAACTGTCTACAGCTAATAGATCTAGATCTAGCTTCAATAGATCTTTCTATATATTGGTCATTACTAAAAAATAAATCAGTCTATATATATGATTATTTTATTTACTTATCAATGACCAAGTTCAGGAAAAATGAGTAAGTCCCATACTTTCTATGGAATTTTTGGTAACTGATCTACTGGCAAGATGAATGGGACACTTAAACCTTTACTCCATAGATACACCTTTTTATTCCTTTATAGCAGATTACTATTAAAACATTGAGGGAAATGAAGCTTTTGCTGAGAGTGATAAAATGCTACTATTTTCGCAATATTTTCAAGCTTTTCAACATTGGTGTCTTCTGTACTCCTTAATAAGCTTCCAATTTATCATAATCTTGTTTTGTGAATGAGTCTATAAATAGCATACAGTAGTAATGGGCTAACTATTGGTAAACTGTGAAGATACACCAGTTCATCCATTTGACCAGCATAAATAATGGAGAAAATGTAACAATGTTCGCTAAATAAAAGTGTTAACTCATGAATTGTGTTGAAATGAATCCTAAGTAATGCCCTAAAACAAACAATGCTATGTTGATTTCATAGTAAACATAATCCCATATAGTAAATTTTGGGATCTTTACAATGTTGGACATGGATCAAAAACTTGCTGGGCACTAAAAATAAATCATAAGACATAGGTGTATTTTTAAGACTGGTTTATTTCATATGTTGACAATAAAAAGTTATTATTTCAAAAACTGTTTGCATTCAATGTTCCCATCAATGATCTTGTTACTGAAAAAAAGAAAACAATTTCTTAAAACCATGCTACACTTATCTAACAAGAAATGGCAAATTGTATGTGTAGAGCCAGATAAGATGGGTTTTACAGGAGTTCTTTCATCAGTATATTTTAGAATGATTGTTTTTATTAATTCAAATGCATGGTAACCCTTTGCCTGCTATTCGCGACCATGATGATTATTCAAACAGTTTGGATCCAGATCAGACGCCGAGCAACAGTTTTAAACTCCTCTGCAAACAGAATATATTCAGTTTACATAATCACAGGGAGACACATCAAATCATGAATCTAAACAACTCTGCTAGTGAGTTCATAAGGAATTTAAACTTTTAGTTCATACAAACCTAGCATTTCATGAGAAACACATCTTATTTTAAAACTTAATACAATAATTTACAATGTGAAACTTGAGTTTGTAAAATAATTATGAATTGACAATTTCTGTTGAAGACAATTGAGTGTTTTTTTCAATTGAATTGATAAATTATATCTCCATGTCTAAACAACCTTTTCATTTTATGTATTAAATCAGTGAATCAAACACTAGTTCCAGGCTCATGAAAGGAACTATGTTGAGAATAAAAAAAACATCTTAATTTCACTTATTGTGATTGTTTCTACAATTATCCAGTTTTTAACAATGTACCCTATATGCCGTTTACACTCATCCAAAATGAAGCATCTGATGAAAGCAATGAATATATTATGGAAAGGGAAATGACAATTTCGAAAGCATTGGAAAACATCATGGAAAATGGAGCAAATGCTCCTTTTTTTCTTCAATTTGTCATTACTTCATATAATTTGCTTCCCTATTTTGTTTTGTATACAACGAACGCTCATCATCGGAAAGGAGTAGATCTTCTCGGGACGACCTGGCTGCGAGATGTCCTTGGCCGTCTTTGCACAATGCGGCTACTATTGATAAATATCCGCGTTATATTCTCGCTTAAACTTCAAAATTATAATCGATCTGAGCACATTTGTAAAGGGAATTTGTAAATCTTTGATCTATTATTTCATTGTTTTATCTCCATTTAAGTGTGTTCGCAATTCAGCACAAAACGTACCTGTTGGCTGTAAGTTCGGGCTAACCTGGCCTTTTGACGCGCCCCTTCTCATGCAAGCATGTTCCATTTTAAGGTTGATCATATATGCGATGAGTTTGCGAAGTCATTCTGACTAGAATTATTAGAAATACCCGTTTTGATGAGTTATTTTGTAAATTACGTCGACTCCGGCAATCTGTCTTTTTTTGATTTCGTACCTCCTATTAGAAGAGTTTCGGGGCTGAATCGCTCCATCACTGACGAAAAACAACTTGAGCGGGTTACTTAAGCTCGTTATTTCGCCCAGCTGATCCGACAGTTGAGCGCGTTCAAGAAATTGGCTCAAATGACTTGGCTAAACTGAGCCATGTATTTGATCTGAACCCACTATTTGAGTTGAGCTGAGCTTGATCCTAAACTTATTTGTGAAACTGGGGCCTGGACATACAATCTAGACTTATTCGATTTGAGTTAAGAAACAACCAGGGTTAAAGTTTTTTGCAAACAGCTTACGCAGTGTCCCATCCGAGAACAATATATTAAAACTCTGCGGTTGATGATCAGTGTATTAACTGTCTTATTATCAAATAGCCACTATCGCAACATTTAGTCACACAATGTAGACAGAGTCGATTTGAGTTAACAAATAATCAGGGTCCAAGCTGTCTATGCTCGGTATGGTTAATGCTTTATCATGACAAGATCATGTGTTATCATGATAATATTCTTTTTACAGCCGAGCTGTGCTTAATGTCTTCTATATGTTATCTTTACATGGTAGGAGGGTCAAACGCCAATCTATGGTCTCTGTGTATAAGTTTTTATCACAGATCATATACGTGTTATCATGATAGCACACTCTTTTATACAGTCTGAACAGACGCCGAACTATGCTTAGTGTATATCAGTGTTATCATTATATGATAGGATAATTAGACGCCTAGTTATGCTCTGTGTGCTTAATGTTTTATACAAAACATCATGTGAAATCAAAGCTCTTTTATAGAGCCTGATCAGACGCTGGGCTGTGCTCAGTGTATTTAATGTGGAAGCATGATACTATCATGTGTTATCCTTTTATACTGCAGTGTTAGTGGGGCTTTTCAATTACGAAACATTGAGGTTACATGTGTTCGCAAATGTAGTTAATCATATTTGACTTTCTTAAACAGTGGAGTTATTTGAATAAGTTTCTGCTACAGATCACATTATTGTTTGATTCCGAGAAGAACTTATTGGCCAAATTTACCCATGTTTCAAGTGAAGATAAGTGGATTTGGTTTCAACAATCAACCAACTTTTATTATTTGAAAGCAGGCGGCAGATGTGTTGATGGGACACAGTAGTATCACGCGTTAGACACATCATTTCACACAGTCTATAATTATGACACCGGACTCACCAGTCCGAGAATACATGTTTTAGAGAAATACTATGGGAGCTATTAAAACTCTAAACATGTTGCGGTCGAGGATCTTACATAAACCGTTCCCCAAGTTATAGCTCGACCACTGAGCCACCGGGGATATAACTTTTCGAGTGCAGACCAAGATATGTACTGATGGGCACGGTCATAGTATATGGAAACAGTGTATACCTTGATCAGACGTCTTGGTCAAACAATGCAAAATCGGATCAAAAGGCTACGATTAGGGCATGCGCACACTGTACATACCAAGATGAAACGTCAAGGTTAGAGCAGATAGATGATGAGATATTTTGTATTTTATTCGCAAACAGTGCATATCATGATTAAAGTCTTACGGTTATTTTTACATAATCAAGACCCATTAC
Organism: Macoma nasuta; assembly: GCA_032359355.1. Lineage (NCBI taxonomy): Eukaryota > Metazoa > Mollusca > Bivalvia > Cardiida > Tellinidae > Macoma > Macoma nasuta. Next base: position 8,759 of record JAULCE010422167.1, on the reverse strand, counting down.
TCCTTCAATATTAATTTTGGTCGGATTAAAATACCTAGGTACACAGCCAGAATAATATATCCATGAAGTTTCAAGTTTGTAGAATACATGCTTGTAAAGTTTTAGGCGAGTAGACGACACAAACTTTTCAGGACAAACATATGGACAAAGGCAAATCAATATGCAACGTTTCATTTTTGTGCGCATCCCGAGTCCTTTACTCATAAATATTCTCTAGGACTCATTGAATTATTGAAATCCTTTATTTTCACATCCTAGGACTCATTGATTTGAAAACATTTAAAATAGACTCGTTACTCTAAAACTATTGTAAATCACTGATATGCCCCCTTCCTCTTTTAGTGGTAGGGGCACAACATTGAGCATTTAATTATTATGAGTAATTTCTTCACCTCTGAGTGTCTTCAATAGTCATATGCTTTTGAGTCGTCAATAGGGTGATCTATGGAGTAGAGTTTCATACGTGACTAGTCAAACCTGTCTTGAACAGCCTTCCAATGGAGTTGTTGTGCAACTAACAATAACAGGTGGTCACTTAATGCAGAACGAAAGTAATGACAGCCCTATTGTGAGAGCTTTCTGCATTTGTTCCGTTCTGCATTGAGAAACTACTTGTCTTAAAAACCACTACAAAATCAGTTTTATGCAGCCTTTCTAGGTGTTACTCTTCTTGCAGGCCGATAGGCCTCCATTGGGCTTTAAATGTTCACAAACCTTGATCTACTACATTAAACTTGGACAAAATTGTAAAAGATTTTTATGAGTATAGCCCATCGTATTGCGATATATTGTAATGTGGTACACTAAGTATCGCGAAATGTATCGCGAAACGTATCGATTCATATTGGATATTTCACCATTGAGCAACTTATTTTCATAAAATGGCAACTAATGTAAAACAAAATACATTAGCATGACTTGTCAGTCTTCCTTATAAGTAATTAGCTGACACGCAGTAAACACATGATGTTAATATTCTTATCAGTAACTAGATGAATAGAATTAAAACAATGTGTGTTTCCACTTTATTTTTTTAACTAGCATTTTCGAAACTGGAAGGATATTTGGTCTTGAAACGGAATATTCACACGGTAGTTCTCGGCTAAGTATTATACTTAGGTTCAAAACTAGTTTTGAGATGGGAAATGAACAGTGTTCCGCCTTCTCGGTCGAAGCGGGAAGTAGAGAAAATCACGGTACGACAAAAAGGTAGGTAATTGCATTTTCTGTTTGAATTACCGCATCTCATGGTATTTGCTGCTAATATTTGATAATCAGGCAAATGAAGATGCCTCTATTTGAACTACGGAATGTGTAGGTGCGAAATTTACCCTTGTATTAGGCATTTTTTTGGCTCGAACCGGCGCCCTGCTCACATGTGTTTTAAAATAGCTACCACTCAAATTCAATGATTTAGCCATATGAAGACATGAATTAAAAACGGCAAGATGTTTAATAGACTTTTGTATTATAAACGCTAAACCAGCGTGATCTGTCATATACTAAGTTGGCGAAATAGGGACGAAATTTCCTTTTTTTCGAGTCGGTGTCTGGAAATATTTGAACGGTAATCTGCTTGTTATGGCGACGTAATAGAATTTATTTTGTACTGTCTGCTGCGAGTACTAAGTACAAGCATCTATATGGCCAGCCGATCGCTGTTTGTATAGGAATCCGGGTCTGCTGTGATGTTTTAAAAAGTTAAAAGTCAAATTAAAGCACAAAAATATTGTTTTTGTTGTTGTTGTGTTTTTTAAAGAAACGGACTCAGTGTTGCAATGCCAAATGGAATAGTATCACCGATCCTTTCAACCCTTCAGGCTCCGGAAGTTTATTTGTCTAGTTTTCATTTTCTTGCCGCTACATTTCATCAGTAGTCTATAAAATATCTATTATGTGAACATGGTATTGCAATTAAGTTTTGATCAATATACTCCTTGGCACATGTATAACGAAGGAACTTGATTTAGATTTTTGCAGAAATAACAGAAACAGAATACGTCACGCAAACCGTGCATATCTATATAAGACGTCGCTTTATCGACATTATAACAGCACATTTTATAAGAATATTTAACACCTTCCCTAATGAAAAATGTGTTGAAAAAGAAAAATGTAAATTAAGGCAGCTGTATTTCTTTGTTGAAAGCAACTTTTTAATCTAAAGGCGATATATTAAGTTTTTCGGTGTCTGCGTCACTGTCTGGAGTGTTTACTTTTTTACGAAAAAATGTTTCTGTTTCAAGGCGCTCTTATTTTTTATATTGATATACGTTTTGCTAACTCGATATTAAGAAATACAACACCTATATATGATATCAGCATAATGCTATTATCGTTTAATAATGAAGCCTAGATCTAACGCATATGTTTATGAGAATGCAGTATATTCTTGCATCAAAACCTTCGATGATCAGCCAGTGTACTATTATATATCAATCAGGCTCAAAATGATAAAATGGAACATGGCATTTACAGTACAGTTAGCATTACAAGTCTTACCCATAATGCACCGTGTGATGAATAGAAACTATCAGGTCATGAATATTAATACAGACAAAGACAAACAACTGACATATTACTTGAAAATGTGTCTATATGACACAGATATCCCCCATTCCACTTTGTCAAAAATGCCATAATTTCACATAATCAAGGACTATAAAAATACCCCGGTGCACAAGTGTATACCCTGAATTATATATCCACGAAGTTTCAAATCTGTAGTTAATATGATTTAAGAATTATGTGCAACAAAAACTTTTCGGGACGTACGATCGGATGGACGTACGATGTACGTACTGAAAAACGGACACATTTATATTCTCCTCTTTTAGTAGAGGGGGCATACAAATACAAAGCGTGGTTTCATATCAAACAAATACCGGGTTGTATTCAACCGGTGCTAATTCGAGTTTACAAAACACGAAAGTGTATTGGATGTGTGCCTAAAATATATTGTCATTTGATACATACACTGGAAACGTCAGACAAGTAGAGAAACGGTGTATTAGACATTCGATTTCTAATGTTGTTTAAAAATGCTCTTGCGTGTACCGTTGTACAATTGTAAGGTACATCTGGCAGCCGCTGGTTCCCGGTGCTGCTCTGCCTCAACGTAATCGGAGAGTGGTAACTGCGACTTCCGGCATCGAGCTACCTTAATTTGCGTTAATTCTGTTATGCAGTACACGCACAGCTGCTCCAGTGATGCATTCTTTACATTTAGTGTGCTAAGGTTTTCACTCCTCTGCTGTAAATTTTGTCGTCTGCGATATATATTAACTCTTATTTCCCAAAAAAACTAATACCACAATGTCATATACTGTGAATCCATAGAAGACGTCACATTACTCAGGATTTCATTTGGATCAAATGCGTTTAAATGTGTAATCACCATCTTCAATAACGTCCAATTTTACCTATGATTGTGTCGTAAAAGACACGGGATTGACGTGTGAACGAAATCATTATAAGATTGAATTATTTTTGTTTGGTATTCATCGATGCATGAACGCCGACCAGATCACGCACAACAGCTTACATAAATTCATTCTGAAGTCATGCAGTTGTGATCAGGTCGGCGTTCATTCATCGATAAATACCAAACAAAAGGAATTCAATCCTTATAGTGCCAATTATTTCCTTATTTATAAGCTCACGTTTTTAAAAGTATCGAGGTAATGTCTCGCATGTGAACCGCGTTAGAATGCATACAAGTGTTTATCCTCAGATGTTTAATTGATCCGATCAACCCTTCAATAGCAGCCTAAATGTTAGTTCCTCGTTGTAAATGATAACAAGGTTCCAATAAAAAGAAAAGAGCCGCTTTACATAAAACAGTTTACGGTGGCGATTTATACACTGCCGGTACATATGCGTTGTGTACACAAGATGTTCCTTCGTCTACACGCCAAAGTCCCATTGTTTTTTATCTTTGAATAAACTATTTACAGCTTATTCGGTTTGTTTGATTTATTAAGAGTGCATTATGCGTGCTTGCAAATTTGATCTTATCTTTCAAAGCTATGGCCAGTTAATCGAACCATAAACATGTCTCTGATCTGACTTGGATGCAGAAAACTGTTTCGTCCCCATACGATTTTGCTTTCGCCTTCACTGTTTACCAATGCACAACCGGATAACCTTTTCAATTTAAGAAACTCATCACGTATTCTGTGAGCGTTTATTGCTTCATGTGATGGAACAATCTGAGTGCATCCCTTATATTATTGACGATTCTGAACGTTACGAGTTTACATGGTAAAAAGTAGACCGTTGTTTCGTCAAAAGGCTACGGCTTGACGGCATAAAAGAAACGGGATCCAGTACTTGAAAATCATCGACGTATGAAAGTCGTTTTTCGACCAATCAGAAACCGCTATTTTGTATGAATGTCGGAGATTTGGAATTATTATGTGTGTAAACTAGCGCTGGATACATTGACCATATTGAAATATACTGTTTCATTTAAATCTTTCATTATCCTAGACATCGGGAAACGCCATTATACAGTAATGACCTAGGTCAGCAGCTGTTTTCGAAGGATGCTTCCGAGTTAAAAATTAATTGTTTGCACAAAAAGTGTAAATGTTATAATTCATAACAGTCTTGCATTACAATAATCTTTCAAAATTAAACAATACAGTATAATCAAAGTGATATTAGTGTTATGGTATCCATGTAGGCCTGTATTACGCAATCAGAATGTCAAAATATCCATTATTTAGTGTAGACCTCACTAGGGTTGTACAGCAACAGGGACCTCGTGAGGTCATATAAACCGGTGTGTGTGTGTGTGTGTGTGCGCGTTTGTGTATGGTTTCAAGCGGGGACAGTCATATGAATACACACCTTCCAACCGGGGACACCCACCAAACGGGGACGTTCCCGTTTGTCGCAAAGCAAAATCTGAGTAAATTAGGCTATTGGTATTACCCTAAACTGAAAAAAAATGTAAAATACGGCATGTCCCCGAATAACCGTACTGCTGCGCTACATATGTTACACTCGACTTGCCGCAATATGTTAGTCCTATACACAGTGCTTTACACATGTCCCCGTTTATGCGTAATTTTTACATATGCATGACCTCATTCAAGATAGCGTGCTAATGTGCGCGTTGTGCTCATTTTTAAGAGTTCAAAGCCGTTTACGCTGTTCATAATTAATATAGGTGTTATAATGGTCATCTTTGGCAGTTGCTCAAAATCTGAAAGCAATGATTTAAGGGTCTGGGTAAAACGCTGAAAAAAGTCGCTGAAAATAATCGCTGAAAAATTATTTCCCTATATACGGTAACCGCTGGACCGCTGAAAAGGTGTCGGGTAGTGATTAGGGATAATATGGATTAGCATCGCACTGTACTAATTTTTTATGCACTAATCGGGAACACATTAACACACACTGGAATGAATATCTATACACTAATCGGGGACACATTCACACACACTGAAATGAATATTTCTTCATAAAGTGGGGACACATTCAAACACACTGGAATGAATTTGTATGCACTAATCGGGGACACATTCAAACACACTGGTAATAATTTTTATGCACTTATCAGGGACGTATTCAAACACAATGGAATGAATGTTTATACATCAATCGGGGACACATTGAGCACACACTTGTAGGAATATTTATGCACTAATCGGGGACACTTTCAAACACACTGCAATGAAATTTCATACTCTATTCGGGGACACATCCATACACACTGGAATGGAAAGAATAGCTATGCACTAATCGGGGACACATTCAACACACACTTAAAGGAATATTTATGCCTTAATCGAGGACACATTCAATCACACTGAAATGAATATTTATACACTAATCGGGGACACATAAATGTGGGACAGGGACGGGCCAATCTTCCGTATACGTCTGTATGCAAAGTTTTTGCAATAGTTCTTTTTTAATTCTTTTAATCAGGTGAGCGATATAGGACCATCATGGTCCTCTTGTTTTTTTATCCCAAAAATAAGTCCCGACAAAGATTTTTTCCGGCCGTTTTAAAATGTCCTGAAATTGTCCTTATTTAACCACTTTTTGCTTGTTTTATTAGACAATGAGGCCACCCAGAAGAAAAGTGAAATCTAACACTTATCCCGATAACAACATACGGGTCGACCGAAATACCGATATTCGAAATACTTGATTTCCATTTTTATTGCTGGCTCAGATCAAACACCTTTCCTGCTATTCACAACTTAAGTTTAGATAAACTCGGCGTCTGATCAGGATCCATGCTGTTTAACACTATATCAATATTTTCATTAAAATTTCAAAAGAAACATTCAGTCCATTTGTAAAAGAACCTACGTGTGGATCGACACTGTATGCTATTAGTCATAATATTCATCAAATGTCCTTTACAGGACAGCGCTTTTCTGGCGACTTTGTGAACAATTTTGTTAAAAGTTTAGATCCCTATGAGATCACGAGAACATACGATGCATTTTTATTGTTTATGATGCATGTCCTTCTAAAACCGTTCCAATAAGCATGTCCACTTGGAATAAATAACACGTTTGCATCGGCATTGATGTAAAATAAACCCGTGATAAAAAAGATCAAAGGGAGGACCCCGAACACCTGCATCTGTCGGCGATTCATTGATGTGTGTTCGTATGTGCCGACAAGCAGAGTTGAGAGTTGTTTTACAAGCTAAATTATCGCGACCCCAGTGCCGTAGCCAGGGATATATTTTGACCGAGGCAGTCTATCGGGATATGGGGATTTCCTTGATGTTTTCCTAGGACCTTTTTATTAGAGGACATTCTGATCATGTGTTACCACCATGCCGATCCGAAAATCGTACACCAAATTCGGGATAGTCCATTACGCTCTTAAGTTACTAATTTTCCCGTACATTTATGAAAGCGATATTTTAGATAACAACGTAACAAGACTGGTGGTAACGACACAATGGCAGCTGGGATTGGGGCGACAGTCCTCTGGTTGCTTACCGTTTATCCGTTACGTAGCAATATAAAACAATTTAGAAATATAGATTTAGTATTAAATTTGAACTCAATTCAGATACCTTTATTAGTCATCTGATCTCGGTTTTAATTGTTGACAAAAATACTATGTGATAAATTGGATGTTGCCATTGTATCTATCGTACATTTAAGCAGATTTAAACAAGGCAGATGAGATACAAAATGTCAACTCAGACCAGAGAACTATTTCTGAATCATTTGATCTAGGTCAGCATTGTCTACAAGAGATAGTAAGTGTTAAAATGAAAACTTTATTTTACTTTTTATTTATCACACAATATTGGAAAATTAACTAGAAAATGTGTCCATAGGACACAGATGCCCCCACTACCGCTTTGTCAAAAAATGCCATATTTTCACAAAATAAAGGCCCATAACTCCGTAAATATTAATTTTGGATGGATGAAAATACCCAGGTGCACAAGTTCACATCCTGAGTAATATATCTATGAAGTTTCAAGCCTGTTGTACAAACGCTTTTTGAGTTACGCGTGACACAAACTTTTCGGGACTGACGGACAAAGGCAAATCTATATGCCCCCCCCTCTTTTAGTGGTGGGGGCATAAAAATGAGCTTTCACTCAAAATCTTTCAAGCTTTAAAAATGTAATAAGGGCAATCAATTGTGTGCAACATTTGTTTTTAAGAGCAGTATCTTCATTTTGTGTCTGCCCTGCGGGCTGAAGCTTTTGGGAAATAATTGTTAAACTTTGACAAAACATACCATACAGTTTCAATGCTTTTATTTCTCCAACAACTGATTTTTACATACCACTTCAGATGCTATGTCATCTTCACCATACAGCATTATTAGAATATTAAAAGGCAAAATACAGATGACAATTTTGAAGTGCCAAATTTGTTAATCCTTTACTCCATAGGGATGCTATTTTGACCCTCTGTAGCAGATGATTTGGGTGTTTTCCTTTCTCCGAGATAATTTTCCTTTTCATTGTATACTTTCATTGTGAATGAGTCTGAAGCTAGCGTATGGAGTAAAGGGGTTGCCATTTACTTCATATGCTCTTTTAAGACTTATTCACAACGGAAACATCTAATGAAAACAAAGAATATCTAATGGAAGAAAAGTGCTTAATATTGGAAACATTGTGGAAAGGTGTATCATGATAGGCAAAAGCTTCACTTTCCCACAATTTTTTCTTAACAATTCAAAAATGCCATTTTCCATATACCTATATATTCATAGTTTCATCCCTAGAGATTCTATCCTTGAGGATAAGTCTACCAACCCGTATCCCACAACAATGCAATGATAATTGCAAACAGCCTGGACACAGATCATATGCTGAGCTACTCAGTGTCTGATCTGGAGCTTGGCTTTTTATGCCCCCAGATCTATATCTGTGGGCATATTGTTTTTGCCTTGTCTGTTTGTTTGTGTCCAACTTTAACATTGGCCATAACTTTTGGATTAATACAGATAGAAAAATTCATATTTTAGATGCATATGTATTTCATGAAGCCGCGTATTTTTAGTGCAAACATGTTGAGGTCAAGGTCATCCTTCAAGATCAGCGGTCAAATATATAGGTCAAACTACCAGTTTTAACATTGGCCATAACTTTTGAACTAGTACAGATACAGACTTCATTATAGGCATGCATATGTATCTCATTAAGCTGCACATTTTGATTGGTGACATATAAATGTCAAGGTCATCCTTCAAGGTCAAAGGTCAAATATATCTGTCAAAGTAACTTTTGCAATAGCTTTTGAACTGGTACA
>JAULCE010422166.1:0-25778 GCA_032359355.1 Macoma nasuta | reverse complement strand
ATGTCGTCTGCTTCATTTTTAAATATCGTCCGATTTTCTTAAAATTAAGTGAACATATTGTCTGAGTGTCAAACAGCTTGGAGCCAGGTCAGACGCCGAGCTACTCGGCGTCTGATCTGGATCCAGGCTGTTTGAATTACCACCAAAGTCGCGAATAGCAGGCTAAGGGTTAAGAGACGAGTAAATAATCTTGAAGGGTATACTTTAACTGGGCCTATATTCATAATGCTGCTTGGGGATTGTTGAACCTAATGACAAATCAAGGAGAAATGTTCTTATCCTATTTCTATTTTAACTAATAAAATGTTTGTCTATTCATCAGGTACAAAGGTATGGTACTCAATACAAAACACAACTAAACACAATCGATTGATAACTCGTTTGAACCCCTTTAATTTGACGCATGCATTAAGGCCCATTTTTTTCTGATATGAAATATAACCCTTAAAGTAACATGCCTATGCTTTTAATGACAGCACAAACAGTATTTTCTAAACGAAAGGTCAATTTATCCCCTTTAATGCCGCTGCAATTATGAGCATGCGCATTATTCCGTCTGATTTATATTTAAACTTCACAGATTCACATAATTTTTGCAAACAAAATTGGTTGAGCGTCAAACAGCTAGGATCCGGATACGACGATTTACTCGGCCTTCCATCCGGATTCAATCTGTTTGCATATTACACTATGGTTGGGGGTAGGCAGTGAAGGGGTTATTGGCTTATTGAAAGCAATAACAAAAATACCAGGTATTTGCGGAGATGAACATGGAGAACATTATACAATACGATTGATAAAATGAACATGTAGTTCCAATTTAATGCTTATGTGAAACGTGGGGAAAATCTATAGAGCAGCTCGTTTAAATTAGTTCCGTCGGGTTTAATGTTATCAAACGATTAATGGACACACGCTGCAGAGTTGTTTAACCCTTTCCCCCACATAGCTAGATTTTAAGTCCTATCCGAGCGGAAACAATCTGATGAAAAAATATGAAAATCTAGGCATAAGAAATATTCCATATTTAATTTGTATTAAAATGGAGCATTTGTTAGTCAAGGTCACAGTGACATTGAATGCGAAAGAATTGTCCCAGGCAAACAACATTGACCTTGCTGATAATAAGAAATGTTTAGTTTCATTCTACGTTCCACGAAATGAGCTACGACATAGGTCGCACGTTCGCTCAAATATGTGATTGATTTCTCAAAAAATAAAAAACTGAACCATCTTTTGTCGAGTAAAGTTCAGATAATGTAACACGAGGCGCCGTAAGGGTAAACCAAGACTAAATTATAATAATGAAATATACATAAATTCAAACGCACATGTTTTAACCAGTAAACTTCTCCATTTTAGAGTCGGCGATATATTTGCAAACAGTTCGGATCCAGACGATATGTGAAATGACTCTACGTTTAATCCAGGTACAAACGTTTTGACACCGGGACCATGCTTTTTAAAAGCCACTGTCATAAAATATCAAAACGTGCTTTCGAACGCTCTTCTCTTAGACAACAAGTTGCAATATAAACACCTTTAACCCTTATCCTGCCATTTGCGACAATAGTTAACAGTTCACATCCAGACGGTATGCCAAGAAACAAGGCGTCTACTCAGGATCCAAACGTTTTCATACCGACACTGCCGTAAAATATCAAAACTTACTGCAGTAGACACATTGATTGACGACAGGTTTAAATTTGCAAATTTTAACAATGATATCTTGCAATATTTTCAAACAGCGTTGATCCGCATAACTCGCCTTCTGATCCGGATCCAAGTTGTCTAATACAATATTTTGACCATTTCTGAATCTAATTGGCAATTGTAAAAAAAACAATGAGAAAATTTCAGCATACGTCGATTGTAGCGGGAGGATTAATACTCTTTAAACAAGTTTATCTTCAGGATACGGATTCAACCTTCAAACGAGACAAAAATGGTCTGCCAACAACACCTGAACTGCATTCAACAAGACATTCAAGGCTGGAGCTATTTTGCAGCGAATAATAGACTTGTTCATTTATGTTCTAGTTTCGATTCCTTTATTTCTTTTTTAATTCCTAGTATTCCTTTAATATTTGTGAATGTATAATGATGTCTGTAATTTCGGAAAACTCAATGACCTGGCCATTGAAATCGATCCGCATGCTCTCGGTGATTCTCGCAGCCATCGGTCGACAACAGTTGTCCTATAAAAACCAAACATGAATTCGCTTCATTGTTCCCCTGTCATGTCAGACTAGCTTCCAACCATTCACACAGCTACATGAAAGACCCGGATCAGACCTGAAGTTATTCGGAGTCTCACCGGGATTTAAAAAAAAGATGTAAAAAAAACAACAAAAACATTTGTACTTTTCAAAGAGTGCGGACCTAGCTTCGAATTCACCTACGCGTTCTTGATCTTGAAACTCAAGAGTAAATTCCAACCATTTTGTTTGGCGCCCATCTTCTACCAGAATGATAGAAGCTGGGTACCAAAACAAAACGGTTAGATAATATTCTTGAGTTTCGAGAATAGGTTAGTGAAAATTGGTCCAGCTGGTGGATCTTCTGCGACCATGATTTACACTGTCTGCCACTCACAATAGTTAACACTGTTGTTCTGGTTGATTAAAACAAAGAACTCCATAATTAAACACCATATTTATATCAGACTTGGTTTAAAGTCACTTCTACTGCTTCTACTATTAAAACGACTAATACTACTAGTGCTACTAGTGTTACTACTACAGCTACTATCACTATTGCTGCTACTACTGTTACTTCTTCTACTGCTACTACGACAAAAACTATGATTCCTACGGCGAATACTATGGTTACTCATACGACTGCTACTTCTTTCGCTACTTCTACTACAAACTCGACTTCTACTTCTAAAACAGCTGCTACTGCTTTTACTTCTACTACTACTACTACTTCTACTACTACTATTCTACTACTACTACTACTACTACTACTACTACTACTACTACTACTACAGCTACTATTGATGTTACTACTACTGTTATTTCTACTTATTCTACCAATACGACTTCCATTATTACTACTATTATTACTACGACTAATACGACGACTACTTCTGCAACTACAGCTGCTGTTACTTCTATTGCTACTTCAACTACTACTACTTCTACTTCTACAACTACCTATACTGCTGTTATTACTACTTTGACTACTATTGCGACTACTACTTCTGTTACTTATACTGCTTCTACTTCTACTTCGTCTACTGCTGTTACCACTACTTCGACTACTGATGCGACTACTACTTCCATACATCTTTAAGATGTATAAGACCCAAAATATGCGTGTTATCCTTGACTTGATGTTTGATGTTCATTTTATTGTATGCATTGAGGGTAAAATTAACCCCTTTCTCGACCAATACGCCTTTTGTAGCCATTGTAGTAGATGACTTGAAAACATTGTGGGAAATGAAGCATTTGATTATAATTAACAAATGCTAAATTTCCTACGCTATATTTAAATAGTAAATTGAAAATGTGTGTCTTTCTAGGAACACACATCTTTATCATACACTTCTATGGTGGATGAGTCTTAAATTTATATATAAGGTTATGGGTTAAATTTTGCTGCCACTATAATTTATCATCGCAGCACAGCTTAAGACAATCCGTATTCAATAATGGATCAGACGGGTTTAGGTTTAGTTTGTTAGATTGTTACACTGTTAAACCTCCAAATGAAACACATTGGACTTGATCTAACGACAATTTGTGCGATACAATAAGATTGAGACGCACTTACCACGAGTCGCACATAACCAATGTTTCAAATCACCGAAAGCAATTTAGCCAAAATTATCCGGCCTTAATCTGGTTTCCAACCGTGACGCTTGACATGCGCTCTGTGTTAATGTATTGAATAGCATTGGGGAAATTCTTTTCTTTTTAGTGAATGTTTCATATTACATTCCATGAAATGAGCTAGAATATAGGCCGCACGTACACGCAAATATTTCTCTTGTGATCAACTTTGAAAGACTGAATATACGGCCTTGATCTACAAGTGTTCAAGTTTCAATCAGCTTATCAGACATTCTTAGTTTCATTTTTACCTTCCACGAAAACAGCTATAATATAGGTGATATTTATGGTTCTGTCGTAAACAAGTGATTAGTTTTTTCAACTTTCAACAAGCCGAACCATTCAATATGAAAGGTCAATTTAAATATTGCAATTCCTGCCGAAAAAACAAAAGTTATGTAAATAACAAATTCTAATAAGCAGCGGAATTTCCCCGTTAATTGCATGTGCGAATGTAGATTTTACATAAGTCCCTTCCACTGGCAGTTATTTTAAAGTGATAGTGGTGTCTGATGAGAGACTATACAATTTGTTCAAGATACAATGGGAAGAACGTTCTAACGCTAACGTTAGCCAAACGCGTTAGCCAAACGCAGTGTAAATAATATGGTAAATAACAATGTCATGCTCTTTTTTGAACGTCAGACACAGTACAACTCTGCGACTGATTAAGCTCCAAACAGGTTGTGTAGGTTTTCAGTGAACGATGATTAACGCGCTATTTGGTTAAGAACAGCTTCACCACTGTTGTTTGCTTTGCCCACGGACTGATAGACACGATTTCACTAAGTCCTTGGCTTCGTTATTCGCAGATGCCCACAAGGACATGATCCATTAAAACTGAATATAACATAGAAATTGCTGAAAAAAGAAAGGAGAAAACTTTGTACACTTTGTACCCTTTCTGATATAATTTTCAGGAGGGCGAAAGAACGACGAATGCCATTTCATAATAGAATCAATATTAAGCAAAATCTCCAAAATATAAGCGCCGGCCCAGGGAAATAAATATGAAAAAGAAAAAAACAGCAATATGGATTTTTTACATATTTTTATATTGCCCTCCGGTTTCGCTTACGCTCATCAAGGCAAATAAACAGATAATAATACATGTATATAATATGGTTGAGATTAATTAATTAATATGACAGTGCTGTTGGTGAATATCGATTCTCCGAGCTTTTAGCGTATCCGTATTTGTCAAGGAATTGAGTAGTTATGCAGTTGTCTTTACGATACGCATGATGACAGTTAAATTCTACACGGACAATACAAACTTATGTGCAAGCTTGTATGGCTTTTGCAGCGGGGTCGCTATCAGTTTCGGTGGGGTCGCAGTCAATTGCGCCGGGCCGCAGTTCAAGCAGTAACACAAACACTTTTTCTATGACATGATGTTTCGGAGATGAATTGGTGGGTGAAGGAATACGGAAGGAATATTATGTACTGGAACGTCGTATTTTGATGAAGGAAAATATTAGAAATAATTGACAGTGGTAACCTAATTCTAGAATCGTTGATGTCCGTGTAGTGACTATGAGATGTTAATAGAAAAAAGTGCTTGTCAATAACCAAACAGGAGAAGGCGGAGGTAGTTAGTCTCCCTTGTTGATTCCATGAGGCTGTAATGTGTTGAGCCAACGGATCCAATAAGTTTCCCGGCTTTTCCTCATTTTGAATTCGACACAATGACTATAATTCGATGTGTTGGTCTTGACTGAAATATTCCGCAACAGGTGACCCGTTGAATGTGCGTGTCCTCCAGTCCGACCTGTGCAGGTTGATGCGTCTGTTGATTGACAATTGACCACATATTGTTTCAGGTCATCAAATAGACAACATTGCTGGACTTGCATGTCTGTGTTCCCTTGCTTGATGAGATAGCTCCTAGGGTGCTTTTGAAAGCTAATGTGGGTTTCATAATTTGGCAAGTTTGGCACCTGGGCGTAGTGCAGGGGCTGGATGAGCCTTTTGATGTGGATTCCTCTACAATCTATATTTTTGCCGGAACTAATTTATCACGGAGTGATTTTGGCCTCCTATACGCAATGATTGGGTCTGCCTTTAAAACTTTGCTCAGCTTCCGTGATGACTCTATGGTCAGTCAATGCTTGTCAATAACATCTCCCATGTCTGGTATGTGAGGACAAAAGGTACTCGGGCCTTGTTGGTTTTGTTTTCTTTTATTGGAGATGGTCACACCGTTCCTGTTGTCGTGCTATCTGCATCGATTTCGTCCGACTGCTCCACAACATCAGTGATGGAAAATCCAGTTGTAAAATATGTGTAAAACATAGAATTATTAAAAACATAGACTGTTTTCGCCAATCACCAAATGTACACAATGACTTGTCAGAGTCAGAGTGATTGTAGAGCAGCCGTCAAGGGCACGATAGAACGGGCACAATACAAATACCCGATATACTTCCGTTTTTGGCTTTCAAAGTAGTCTTCATAGAAAGCCTCAATACCATATTCATGTGGTATGTTTGTATACAAGGAGGTCACATCCATTGATACTAGATGAGTTCCTTGGGGTTGTCCTTAGATTCTACTTTCTGTAAGTAATCGTTTGTATATTGAACATACAAAAGTAAATCAACCACGTATGGTCTGGGATGATAGTCCAAAAAATCCGATATGCGTTCTGTTGGTTGGCCATTTGCCGAGACAATAGGTCGATCGGGGTTTCCTGGTTTGTTAATATTCTACCTGGCTTCGGATTCAGTACTAGAAAGTCGTATTATTTCTCCGATACATGATCGACTTGGAGCATTTTCTTGATTTGATTTGGTTAAGTGGCATTTTAGTATCGATCTTATGCTAAAGCTCCCAGTGTCATTAATAAACTCCCAAGATAAAAGTTTTGGGGTTAAAAGCAGAAATTGAGTCCCTTTGAAAGGAGGGACATTTCCTGCTGTGCGAGGTCTTTGCTTGACTAGTTAACATCTACATCTGTGGGAGACAATGCTACGCTGTTCTGTTGTTGACGTTTGTAGAAGCGTCGACATAGTTTTTCGGTATTTTTGCTTTCTCTCTGCAGCGTGTGTTTGTTCTGTTTGTTATTTGTTTGGCTGAGATAAGGTCCATCTAATTTGTTTCTTTTGCGTGTACTTAGTTTGGTTTCTAGAGTCAGGAGTCAGCACTCAAGTTCATTGATGCATTGGTCGAAACTGTGGGGTTGCGCTCGGATTTATTTGTGTCGATAATTTCCTTTCGTTAAGATTCAAGATAGTCGGAGAACCATTGCGTTCTACTTATTATGACTGTCATGAGTTGAAATGACGCAGCAGAGAGACTAAAATTCCATCTTTATATGAATCTGGTGGATGGAGTTCTAACCACAAATGGTTTATGCTTGAGCCTTTGTCCTTTGGGGATCTCTGTTTTCGCCATGCATGATTGTAGGAAATCAAGGTGGCTGTTTAATTTGGCTGCTTTGGTTGCTGGTTTTTACAACAGAAATTCCTTCGAGTGCGTATGGTTATGCATAGCGCATAGAATTCTGTTATAATGTCCGTATAGAATATTCCTGTGCAAGCGTTTGTGGTCACCTGCAGATAGACTACCGGGTGAGAAAGACGTTTGGGTGTAAAGATACAAACAGCCAAAGTTTACTTCCGACCCAATGTTTCGAAATGGGTTTGTTTATATTATTACGTGCTGACTAAACACGGTCTAGTTAAAGGCCTAGTTTAAGGAATGTGGCACCCTGGGGAGCTTATCATTAGAGAAGTAGCTGGGGTCCACTAATTCCAGTGCCCTATCTCTCTTAATTGTAATCGTTGTTTATTGGAACGTTCAGAAGAAGCATTCCCTAGAATTTGATTGGTCAAAGAGGTAGGTATTGTCCACCCAGGTATCACCAGGCAGTGTTAATTCTACTGACCAAGCGCACAGCATGATTCAAATATGGGGGGTCAAATGAAGGACTAAACTAGGACTTTAAACAAAGAAGAAATAATATGAACTACAGCAATGTAAATTAAATAGAAATAGGAAAACAAACTAAAACGAGACTGTATCTATTTCCGTCGCTTTATTCATTGGATTGTGTGTATAAACTATCACACAAAATATAACTCTATTCACAGCGTTGGATCTCTAGATCTAGATTCAAACGAACCGAATAACCAATATCTGAGTATAAACCTCTCTTAAACTATATGAAATACACAATACTGAATACTTTGACCAAAGGGCTTTAACTTTAAACACTAAATCTGTTATTCTACTAGTAAAGAGACAAATTCTCTGAATGAAGACCTTGATCGATCTAATGATTAAAAAAGTGATTAGTCTCACAGAATCGATTAATGTGGTTGAATCATTCCTTTATATATGGAGTTGTGATAAAAAATATTGCTCTTAACATATGAAAACTAACTTTAAATGCAAATTTGATGTGATGATTCTAGTAGAATTTTGGCATAGGTTTTCCAAGCAAATAAAAATCGGAGTCCCTGAGCTTTCCTAGACTGGGATTAAATACCCCATGTTTCACCAGTCCTCCAGACTGGTGGAATCAACCAACACATGACGTCATATTTATTCTCCCATAACCAAAGTCGGCGGATCCGCCAAAAATACTTGGTGGACGTCACCCACTGTCATCCAAATCCCAAAGGTCATCAAAAGAAAGATAATTTCCTTCAAAACCCTTGAAGTCAATGAACGAAGTGTTTCACTATTCAAAATTATGATAAACAACGTTTCTAACCATAGCTTAGGTATCAGACTATCCTCTGTCAAGATTCAATAAATTTGATTTCAAAGGTTAAACTCTGCTGCAGAAAATTGTTTACATGTATGACCCAGATAAAACGGAAGCTGAACAATCTATAAATAGTAACGCCAATGGCGGACGGCTGTGTGAAGTTTATCAATGCTGCTAAACTACCTCGAATTCTATGTAAATGAGGAAATTATAAATACAAGCATGGTCCGACAAGTTCAGTCAATATCCAATGCCACCAGTGTACTTACCGAATAAAACTGACATTATCGGAAGATAAGGTATTTATTCTAAAAGCATGCCCAGTAAATAGCTCATCAGATGTGCACATGTGCGATCGCTTCTAGAGCATTATAATATCAATATGTTAACCTCTCAGGTACCAGGGTATATCATTATCCCCACTTATTGTGTTAAAGTTCCAAGTTCAAACTACATGTAGATGGATGTAACAACAAAATGTTATACAGTACCACATATTGTCAAATCAGACATCAATAGCAATTGAATTTTTATGTGTGGCTTAACACTTTTCAAGCTTAAAAGGAGATGTCCACCTTCTTCTTAACTTTCACAAATTGGAACTGTATCGAATGCCTACAAAGTACTATAAATTACATGTCCGCCTTTTTTGCAGTAGCAATTCCAAGTCGAACACTCATTTACTCAGCATATCTACATAAACAATGATAACTTGTTCCTCATAATGACCAAAAAGGAAATCAAATGAAAGATTGCTAGAAAGGCCACTGTCGTTTTTTAAAGTAAAGTTGGTAGCATTTCTAGAATCTTGCACCGCTGCGAAAAAGTTCATAAAAAGTTTAAGTTTTAAGGTATAATTCACATGAAATGAGAGCCTTAACTCTAAACATACTAGTAGGCCCGTGGCCTTTCATTTTAAATACAGGTTGCTATAACAATTAAAGCTATTTGCAAGTTGGGTAATTTATCTATATATGCAACTGCCAAAATGTGCAGTTATGTCCACTTGTCTATAAAGACACTGGCGTGCATAAGCATTAATTGGTTTGCAAAAAGAATAGCCAAACACCTGAAAACAGAAAAAATGTCTTAAATGCAAATAAATAATTGCATAATGTGTATTCCTAATATATAACAGTTTAAACACTTATTGTCATTTTCCACAGTGACTACAGGAGTCGAAATAAATTGTGGAAACAAGTGTTGTTGACCAAGAATGGACAACTAACCTGAAAAGCTCGGTCTTTAAGTATCAACTGAACACATTACGATTTATTTGGTGGTCTGAGAAGCCTTGCGCATACATTGGTCTCATCAAATTGGTTCTTGGATGAAGTTAATTTGCCAAATGGAATCATCTGTGGAGTCAGCGTCGAGATGTCTTTGGATTTGATGAGTGTAAAACGACTGACTTTATCTTAACGTTCAGCTCGCTCTCCTTCCTGGCCAATATTGATGCATTTGGCGAGGATGATAGGGTCTGTTAGTTCTATAGTAGTTGGTGTAGTTGGTGTGCCTTGCTACAGTAGAAGATGTTCTTTTGTCTATCCTCTCCACAATATCTACCAGCCAGCTGGTGGTTTGCCCTTGCTGCATTATTGTAACTTGCGACTGTTGGATGCCCCTTTCAAGGCAACTGATGGTCCTGCTGTTATTGTTGATTGCCCTAGTCCCCTGCTTACTGAGCTCTTCAAGATACTCTTTGCTTGAATAGTCTGGCTTCTTTGACATCTGTATATCTGTTGTATCATCAAGCAATTGACAAAACATGTTTTACTCTTTCTGGAATGCCTGCTTGTTCTGAATGAGATCGCCAGTGCCCCCGACGAAGGGTTTCAAAGTGTTTGCCGGGCTGTAGCTGGGCATTCTCTATATGACATGCTTCTGCAGGATCAGTTGCTCATGAATGTGATTCGCGGCTATCCTTTGGTGTCCAGTTGCGGATAGATCCAGGACCATAGCTTGAGGCACCGTTAGACACCAGCTCTGCTTTGCCTGTGCCACAGGTGCGAAGATTCGCTGAAAAGCATGCTGTGGGCTCTGATGATGGCATGAACAAGGTTTGCGGTTGCAGGTTGAAGCTTGTGGTTTGCGATATCCACCGCCCAACGTCAGCTTGGCTGTCTGTCCTGGCTGATGTAGGCAACTGTACAGACTTGGTTGACACTGGCAGGCATGAAGTCGGGGGGCTTGACATTCTTCGTGGCGTTGGGTACAGCCTCATCGAGGGTCGACAGGGATCCAGCAAGTCTTCAAAGTTAAGGACAGTTCTTAAAGCAGTCTGAACCACTTTGTCTGGTGGTTTTGGTCTACCGGCAAAAATTTTCTGCGAATATTCCTAACTGTCAACGATGTAATTGTCTGTAGCCAAGGTCTGGAGTTCTGCACTAGTCATGGCGAGGAGTCCTAATATGGGGTGTGTACCCAGTCACATGGCTCATCAGATTTTGAAGTGGGTCGGAACAAGCAGAGCCTGCAGTAAAACGGGACCTGGTCTAGGCTGAAGTGGGTCTTGAGTATATGTTCTTCTACTTTATGCCTTCGGCCTGTAAACTTTTTTCCATCTCTCCAAGCAGCCAAGAACCTCTATCTTTTACTTCTTTACTTTCTTCTTTTAACTGATTTCTCTTCATTTAATGTCCGCCTAACATTCATTCTTTTCGTGGATAATCTTCTTTGCTCTAACCTTCTTCTACTCATCCATTCCTCTCGTGGATCAATATTTTCGCTCTAGCCTTCTTCTGCTTATCCTTCCTTCTAGTGGATTAATATCTTCGCTCTAGCCTTCTTCTGGTCATTCATACTTCTCGAGGATCAATCTATTCGCTCTAGCCTTCTTTTGCTCAGCCATTCTTCTAGCGTTATAATGTATTCGCTCTGGCCTTCTTCTGCTTATCCATTATTCTCTTCGCTCTAGCCGTCTTCTGTTCATTTATCCTTCTCGTGGGTTAATCTTTTTGCTCTAGCCTTTTTTTGCACATCCATCCTTCTCGTGGATAAATCTATTTGCTCTAGCCTTCTTCTGCTTAGCCATTCTTCTCGTGGATTGATATATTCGCTCTAGCCTTCTTCTGCTCAGCCATTCTTCTCATGAATTAATCTCTTCACTCTAGTCTTCTTCTTACCTATCCTTCTCATAAAAATTATCTCTTCGCTCTAGCCTTCTTCTGCTAAGCCATCCCTCGTGGATTAATCTCTTCACTCTAGCCTTTATCTGCTCATCCATTCTTCTCGTGGATTATTATCCTCGCTCTAGCCTTCTTCTGCTTATCCATCCTTCTCGTGGATTATTCTCTTCGCTCTAGCCGTCTTCTGTTCATTTATCCTTCTCGTGGATTAATTTCTTTGTTCTAGCCTTTTTCTGCACATCCATCCTTCTCGTGGATTTATTTATTTGCTCTAGCCTTCTTCTGCTTAGCCATTCTTCTCGTTGATTGATATATTCGCTCTAGCCTTCTTCTGCTCAGCCATACTTCTCATGGATTAATCTCTTCGTTCTAATCTTCTTCTAATACATCCTTCTCATGGATTTATATCTTCGCTCTAGCCTTCTTCTGCTTATCCATCCCTCATGGATAAATTCTTTCCCTCTAGTCTTTATCTGCTCATCCATTCTTCTCGTGGATCAATTTATTCGCTCTAGCCTTCTTCTGCTCAACCATCCTTCTCGTGGATTAATCTATTCACTCTAGCCCTATCCTGCCTGCTCATCCATCCTTCTCGTGGATTATTCTCTTCGCTCTCGCCGTCTTCTGTTCATCTATCCTTCTCGTGGAATAAGCTCTTTTCTCTAGCCATTCCATCCTATTCATGTATTAAACCTTTCGCTCTAGCTTTCTCCTGCTCATCCATCCTTCTCGTGGATTAATCTCTTCGCTCAAGCATTCTTCATCTCATCCATCCTTCTCGTGGACGATTGTCTTTGCTCTAGTCTTCTTCTGCTTATACACTCGAGCCTTTTTCTGCCCATCTATTTTTCTCGTGTATTATTCTCTTTGCTCTAGCATTCTTCTGCTCACCCATTTCTCGTATGAAATTTTCTTTAAGGATAAACTTTACCAAAATACAAGTGTGTCTTATTTGAAAGAAATTTAGCTACTGAGCATAATACACTTTTTCTTTTTTAATTCCACCCACTAATTATGATTTTATTAGTAAATAATCACTGTGCGTTATGTTCCCGAAAACGAACGTGGGTGCCGCCATTTTGAATTATTATGTGACGTCACAACACCCGGTTCCATTTTGGGATAGCGGAATGTGAACCAAGCAAATGCTTGCGAACTGTCCATTTAGTTTGGTCTACCAATCGTATCTTTATTTATGATATGGAAACATACATCTCTTTGCTACGTTTACTAGACCGTCCTAGGCAATATCGTGTGCATGTACCATTTTCCCTTCTAGTGCGGCCACATGGCCCCGCAGTATGAGCTTGAATTTTCTTGATGGATATCCTCATGACCAAAAATGATCCTGGCAGGTAGCCGGATCACTTGTCCGATTGTTAGCGCCTGCTAGACAACCTTAGTGCAAGTCCCATTCTTCCTGTTCATCAATCAGGTACGCCTTGATCATTTTAAGGAGAGTTCTGTTGAAGCGATCAAGTTGGCCATTACCCCTGGGATGCCTTGGACTGGTTCTAGTTTTCTTTATTTCGAGTAGTTTGCACAACTCCTTGAACACTCTCAACCGTGCGACCCTGGTCACTATGAATAGCCAATGGAGCTCTCCATCGTGCGATCACATCATCGAGGAACCTCTGTGCGTACTCTTTAGCTGATTGGCTTGGTACCGGAAGGACCTCTACATGTTTAGAAAAAATGATCAGTCAGGACTAGGATGTATCAATTGCCCCTTGGCGTCCTTGGTAAAGGGCCAAGATAATCTATGGCCATGACATCCCATGGCGCGCCGATTTTGAGACTGTCCAAAGGTGCTCTTGGGATCTTTGCTGGAATTTTATCTGCAGCACATATATCACACGTCTTGATATAGAGCGCTATATCAAGCTACATATTGTATCAGTAGTAAGACTTAGAAGACTTTTCTTTGGTTCTATTTACTGTCAAGTGACTTATAACTATAGAGTTATCAATTGTTATTGTATACTTTCATATTCTGCATGGACAGCAACGCATGTGTTGACACGAAAAGCACGCAGAATCTGGCTCATTTAAAATGTCGCCGTTCACAAAACCAGATATGAAAACGTACAACTTCATTCTCCTGTATTTATTTCACAAACTCGTTAGCACCATTGCAGTTTACTTTCTTATTTATCCCGACTCATATAAGGTGTCTTGTAGTTTCTACCGGGTCAGGGTCAAATACATAAAATCCGCTTAAATAGGATATAAATGATATGATTGTTGTATAAATATCTTTGTTTAAAAACTGACGGATACTGAACATAGGGAGAGCCCCCAGCTTTACTTCTGATTGACGGTAATGTGATTTTCATTTTCATATCGAGGAGAATTAAACCTAACCGACGTTTCGAATGTCATTCTTGTAGACGAGGATGGTGTGGTAGTATCGAATTTAGCCACGCCTCCCAGTACACCTTCTTTTGTGACGTTTGTGTGACATGGGCGTGGTTATGGCAAAAACTCTATCGGTGCATCGTCTCGGAATGTTGGACACCTAGACAAGGCATCACAATAGCCTTGTTTTCTTCCAGCCCTGTACTCGATGGTGAAGTCGTAGGCAGCTAATATTTCTATCCACCCGGCAATTTTCCAATTTGGCTCTTTGAGGTTAAACAATCACACCAGGGCTAGTGGTCTGAGCGGATTATGACCTTGCGACCCAGCAAATACTACCTGTGGTATTAAATAAAGAAAATTACAACCAGGAGCTCTTTCTCTGTAATGTGAGCAGCAGCAGCAGAATGCACTTTTAGGTATCTAAACAACTAGGCAATCCACTCTCGGGAGCGGAAAACCATCCGTATGTACAAGAGCATTAACTCGTCTATAGTCTATGCAGGGACGCACCACGCCTGACCTATTTTTGACAAGCACAATATGTGAAGCCCAAAGAGATGTACTTTACTGTATAACGCCGTTTTGCAGGAAATGTTCTATGGCCTTTGCCTCGTTATCTATATATGCAAGTGGAACTCTCCTACACCTTTGTTTTACTAGTGCTGCATCTCCAGTATTGATAGGGTGTTCAGTCAAATGTGTTAATCCCAATCCCACTCATCCCTAGAAAATAAGTCCTGGCACTTTACTAATATACCTACCTCCATTTGCTGCTCTGACTCGATTTTGCCTGATGCATAATCTTCAAAATGTTTCTTTAGATGTAATGGTACGTCTTCTGGGTTAACCTTGGGAAGGGCATTATATTCTAAATTGGCGTCCTCTTGTCTCTGGATCTGTTTGATGTGACATAGTATTGTCTTCATTTATGTGCTCTTTTTTCTGCAAGACGCTCCCTTCTCTTTCTACCTTCTCTGCGTTACCAATCACAGTATCTTAACACAATGTTATTTCAGAGTGATGCGGAATTAATATCCTTACTTTACAAGTTGGGGATTTACTAGTGTCTATTAATGTGGTTGCCATTAGAAATTGGCAATTTTCAGTGAAATTATCTGTTGGTGCGGCAATGTAATTGTGGTCAGAGTCAAATACATCTTCCTCAAAACGCCCAATGAACACGTCTTCTACTGCCTCTGAGCTTCCTAATATTATGATATCATCTTCCATTACTACTCTTCTAGTATTGATCTTTCTCATTTGGAAACAGGGTATATTTTTTCCATCTAGGACTATTCTTATTATACTGAGCAAAATATCAACACCTTTGTTTTTCTCACTTCTAAGTATGTCAAACCTCAGAAGGGCCTCGTCCTCTATTTCTGTCACTACTATCCCTCTAACCATTTCATGCTCTCTTAGTTTAAAGGTAAACTCTGCCTTTCCTTTTACTTTTATGGGCGACCCCCCTGCACCCATCAAACATGAATAATGTTTTAAATGTTGCCTCTGGTCTGATGGGAATTTATTAAAGAGACTTTGCGAGAAAACTGTTCTGGAAGCTCCGGTATCTGCTGTGAACAATATCTTCACACCCTGTTCCTCACTTCTTTAATAGATGACATCACTCAAACTCTGATTAAGTTCCCGGTAAAAAACACTAGAATGTGAATTTTTGTTTCCCTTATTCCCTGCATAATTGTCCGCACTTTTGCCTTTGATATTTCATAGGACCTCACTTTAGCCGTAAGGGTTGAAGTTTAAATCCTTTGGTTTGCCCATAAATGTGTTTTGTGCTCTGTTATCATATCTGTTATGATTTCTGGGTTGAGTGTTCTTCCCTGGGCATTCTCTGGCAAAGTATTCCAACTGATTGCAATTAAAACACACTATGCGTTTGATGTCTCCCCATAACTTTCCCTCTCTGACGCTGTTTGGTTTACTCGGTTTAGGCTGTAACTCCTGTACCAGGTCCTGCAATAACTGGACTAATACGGCATTCTGTATTTTGTGCATTGTCTTCCTGAGGTCCCTTGCTTACTTGTTTCGGTGTTTCTTTACCATATGAAATACTTGTCGCCTCTTGCTCATTTCCATATACAGAGTCTCTGTATAGTGATCTGGGTCTGCACTATCTGCGGTTATTCTGGTATGCTTCCTATTGCTTCGGGTTTCTATCAGATTCACCACATAGTAAGTTGTGTGGTCAAGCGTTTCGAGTGTTTGGTCGTACTCGACCTCAAAACGAATATCGTTTTCTCGTAAACCATCTTAAAATCGCCTAACTAAATCCTCCTCTTGGATATGTTTATCTCTGTAATATTGGGCTTTGCATAGAGAATCTTTAGGTCTATGCTAGAGCTATCATAAATTAAGCTTTAAAGGCGTGCATAATTGAGTTTGAATATTTGACATTGAAGCTTCGAAAAGTTAACAAACAGAACTCCAGATAAGCGTGCTTATCTCAAATATTTTTCAATCTGTTTCGTTATTTTTCAACCAGACATTATGTTGTGACCAATCATTAAAATCAACCTTTTCCAAGATGCTTCTAAAGAATGGTCTTAACATAGGGATTGGTTGAGCATTTAAGCATATGCGATACGCATCTTATCTAGGGCTTTGAAAAGAAATCAAAATATTTCTGCCTTTAAACTTAATTCATTTATTTAAGGATAACTTGCCCTTCCTTGGTCATTACACTAACATGTTCTATGCACAATATCACGTAAATGAATACGACAATTTTGAATCAGAAATGAAACGGAAAATGCCTACTGTGTGATTGATGAAACGTGCTAAAAGCTACAAATGTATGCAAATGTTGGCAAAATACCCTTTTTTCTTGATATAGCTTCAGTTTTTACATATTGCCTATTAACTGCTTTGAAATCAACATTCTTGTCACTTGCCACGAACCGTACGTCACACATATGCATGACAAGGCCCGTCCCCTCAATGCTGCTCTTGCTCGACGTATTTTGTCGAATAATAACGTCAATGTTTAGACAGGCTGGTGTAATAAGGTTAAGTAACACCCGTAGTAGATCGACCGGGGGTCGATATATTGTATAGTACTATGACCCCCCGGTTATAATACATTGACCGGGGGAGTCATAGTACAATGACCCCCCTTATATATAATAAACTGACCCCACATATAACAAACTGACCCCCTATAGAAAACTGACCCTTTAAGGTGTGCAAAAAAATTAAGTTATTTCCTACTTATTATTCCTACTTATTTCTGCTTATATTAATGCCTCACCCTGTGCTGTCTAAACGATAGCTGTTTCTTATTTCCAAACTTGAAGAGTGTTTTTTATTCGGACAAAGATCACAAAATGAGCATATGCCGCGCATGCACACTTATGTTATACCGTTGATGTTTAGTCTTCATTATTGACTTTTAAGTCTTCTTGATTTTAACACTGCCATTTTGTTCTAAAATGAGTGACTATGGTGTGTGTGTGTCAAACAATTTGGACCTAGATCAGATTTTGATTTGTTTGGTAAGTGGTCTAGATGAAGTCGCTGTGTCGCTTCTATAAGTCTTGTCTACTTGTAACATATACGTGTATAGCTAAATGACTTTGACGGACACTTGTACTTTGACGGACACTTGTACATGGCCGGACAGGTGACAGGCGGACAGACGTGCGATATTTTGATCAAGTAAAAATAGGTGACACAGAAAAAAGGCCACTTTAAATATCTGTCTTTCTCTTATTTTTCAAACTATATGCGAGCTCTAAGTCCCGGAACAATTGGAAGACGAAAATAATTTGACTCGATATTTTATTTCTTTTCCGCTGTGTTTGTACATGTGCTTCAACCCTTTCACCGCAGATGTCACATTAATGCGCCATTACAAATAGTGCAGTCCCAATCAGTCGCCACCTCTCCGGGGCGGTGTCTGATCATGAACGTCACTCTTTTGAGTTTTTACTTTTTAGACATTACAAAATCTTTGAATAGTCTCTATCAAAATGTAATGTAGGTAATTAACGTAATACCCTTTTTCTCAGAGTGGCACATATAGTTCATATTGCAATCAAACAGTATTGAACTACGTTATATTCCGGTTCCGGTCTGGTACTGTCCGGTTCCGGTTGACTAAGAATATATAATATAGCCACTCTGTTATGCAATGCAGTCGGAGTCGTAAATTGCTTGGATCCTGATGAGATGCCGAGTAACTCGGCGTCTCACCAGGATTCAAACTATTTGTAACGTTCTAAAACGACCACAAAACATGTGAATCAATTAGACTTGAAATAAATACAGCTATGGCAGTTTTTGGTCATCGTTTGTTTCGAAAATAAAAACGCTTCGGGGAGAGGAGACATAGAGGATGTGAATATAAAGCTTTATTTTCTATGACATAAAGGGTTAAATTTAACAAATAGATAACAGGAAACATAAATATCTTAACTTTTGATATTAAACTCTAACAAACAATATTTCCGATCGACATTTAGATAAACTCTTGTTGGTCATAAATATAATGTTACACTCTCTGGGAAAAAGTACCTTATTGCACAGCGAACATTAGTTTTTCACTGTTTGCAGCAGTAGAAAACAAATTACTTTTGCTCTGACGAATGTCAAAAAGTGTAAATCCTGATCAGATGCCGAGTCTCCGTCGCGTTGACTGGTCTGGGTCTACACATTTTGAAAATGTAACAAGACCCATTTTCACATAGAACGTCTCAATTATGAAAACTGTTTAATTCAACGGAGCATATCAATATGGTGTTTAAGGAGTAAAACAAATCAATAATACTCATGTAATTCCGATATAATTCGGTAACACCCCTACAGCCAATTCAGCTATTTTGAAGTCCTTTGACAGAATATACTGGATGACTTGGGTGGCGGAATTACCGAAATTACACGAACATTTCCGATTATTTAACGTTCAAGATACCTTCACAGCACAGGGGCGTGCGATTTGGACACATATTCTTTGTATGTGTGCATGACATCCCCCTCCGCTTTTCGTACGAGTTACTTCCTTTCGCTATATTGCCACATTGTAGCCGAATCTGCTATCTACAAATATTAGACTTTTTGTTCAAATCCCAGGTTGGATCCGTTGATTGATAGTTTGGATCCATAGACTAACATTGTATATTGCTAGAAGAACACATCAACATAATCTAAACGAGTTTTAATAATAGTTATAAACGTAACGCAAAGAAAGACGCACAAACCAAACAAAAGCGCAGACACAGACCAAATGTTACGCAAAAAAGGCGTCTGATCGACGTCTATATTTATGCACAGCTGATAACTGGTCAAACATGAGTGTAGATTTTACGAGGGTGGTTTGTTCTGTTGGGATTTAACGTCTCTTTTATAGTATTTCAATCGATCCGCGAGGGCGCCAGTAAAGTTAGAGTGCTGCCTCACACTTGAACGCCCTGTTGCGGAAACATGGCAAGACACACATCCACTCGTATCATCATGATATCGGGCGAACCAGTCCTTGCTCTTATTTTTGTAATAAGGGAGGTAGTGATGCCAACTTTTAAAGAGTTTGTTATCTGTCGCGGTCGAGGATCGAATCCGCCACTTTCCGTAACATAGGCGGATGCCTAAATACTTAGCCACGGGGCGGTTATTGAACATAACATAAACAAGTTTAACGCACACAGAGGTGACAGCCTTTCTGAAAATTGGGTAAACTCTTGGTGTCTGTAACTAACGTATGTGCATTACAAATAAAACATTGAATATCTACGGTCTCGATAAAATGATCTCAAATTTATTTCTACCCTTGAGATGATCTAAATTTAACATCAACATCTTCTGTTCCGGAGGTCTAGATCCCCTGATTATTCGAAATTTACCTACTATCTTTTTAAACACGTTCAAGGGTTCGACCATGATGGAACGTTTTGCGCCGAGTTCAAATTTCTCTACCGATGGTCAGAGATAATTTTAAGTGTAATGTTTTAAAACGTCGATGGGAGTAATATAGTTCAAATATTGAGACATCGTATAATAAAGTGACCCCTACGATAAACAGAGTATTAATATTGTAAGGGGTTCATTATATAATGGTTAGGGAGTCATTATTTTTCATAGAAAAATGACCGGGGAGGTCATATTACATTAAAATATATCGACCCTCGGGTCGATCTACTACGGGGGTCACTTTACCTCATTACACCGGCGAATAGTCCTGACTTATATCCAATTGAACACATATGGGATGAGCAAAATATGCAATCAACACTTGGCAGGACCTTTCAGCAGCCCTACAGACTGATTGGAACATTTTACCGACACCTAACACTCATCATTACGTCTACAGCATACGCTGGCGGATCGTACTGTGCATTTGACAACACGGCGGAAATATGATATATGAAATCTTTTATTGCAACGAACATCATATTTTCACTGCAGGAAAATCCTATAAATTTATGCTTTAAGCTTCCTCGATTACAAGTGCAGATTTATTAAAGCGGTTGTTACTTCGGAAATCGACCCCTACGCCACGTCGTATCGGTCCATTATCTTCCTATTGTATACTCTTTGTATTTATAGTGATAGATGTATTGAGTGTGTACATCTTGGGGCTCAGTATAATTAAAATATATGCAGTGGTATGACATTCACACGAGTTGCAGTCAAATTCATTATGTTTTATCTACCTAAATGCTTATTTGCTAAAGTATTTTTCATCAATTTGTGATAAATAAGTTTCCTTGTTTTTAAAAGGGTTACATAAGCCAGCATGGTTTAAAATTAAATGTTCGTGTTGTATGTTACCCGCCTTGCTGGAAAAGCTATGCCCGAATTCCATTAACTTGACAATATCCACTTGCAGTCAAAACATTAACACAGTGTCGATAGCCGGCGGCTTATCATTAAACAAGCCGTTTGACACGCATAACAATATTTTTATCAATTTCAAGCGAATCGGACATTTTAGAATTTAAGCAGATGAAAATATCCGTAAACAATTTTAGCGGCAGGATAAGGGTTAAACATTCAAAAGAGACAAGTAAAGGATCGGTGGCTCCAACAGAAACCTCAGGGCATGACCTCAATAATACATTTAATGTCAGGTACATTTATGAGCATAGGGAACACTGTGCACTTGCTTACTAAATTTTAGTTTCGATTCATTGATGTGTGTCTTGTCTTCCTATTATTGTTTGCCTGTAACTGATTGGCACTTTAGAAAAGGCGTTAAATACCCCCTTAATTGTTAGGGGATGGGGAATACTGGAATCAGCTCTTCTGTCCGTCCGTACGCATGAGAGGATATTCGAGATTTATTAACCTAAAGAGTTGGGGATTGTGAGGTTATATAGTCATTACCTGTACAGAACCGACTTGTTGGGTTAAAATTGACTTGCAGAGTTACAAAAATCGACTTGCGGGGTTAGATTAGGGTAATAGATTATACAGTGTGTAGCCCCATAACTACACTCTCAAGAGTTTGTCCATCTGTAGAGGAAGTTGTGAACGTTCTGTATCTCCTACATCCATGCATGGATTTTGAAATGCTTTGACATAAATGTTGACCTCCAGACGACGTAGAGAACGCATGATTCAGGCATTTGTGTCAAAGGTCAAGGTCACAATTAAGGTCAAATGTGTTAGCTTCAAATTTCGTGTCCATATCTTCCAAATCCCTTGAAGGATTTTGAAAGGCTTTGGCATAAAGGTTCGCCACAACAAGACGACCTGCAGAGCACATGACTCAGAAATGTATGTCATAGGTCTCGGTCACGTATTAGGTCAAACGTCTTAGCCTAAAATGTCGTATCCACTTCATGTCTTTCAAACGCCTTAAAATATTTTAAATGCTTTGACACAAATGTTTATAACAACAAGACGGCATGTAGAGCGCATGCTATAGGCTTGAGTGTCAAACGTCAAGGTTAAACAATAAAGGTAAAATGTGTTAACCTCAGATGCTGAAAAGCTTGGCAAACATATATCCACAACACGACGTACATAGCGCCTGATTCAGGCATGGGTGTCAAGAGTCAAGGTTCCAGTCAGCCCATGGCGATATTTCTAGTGATCCGGTCATATAAACGACGCTCAAAGTTTCCGACGAATTTTGCCGCCATTACAGAAATTCTGATAAATATATACCAAAATTGCCATATCATTATGCATAATGTTTCATTAAAAACATTTTATTAGAAAAATGCTGTCTCAATTCCAAACAGCTTGTATTAGCATCTGATCAGAATTTCAAGGTGCGCATGTTTGAACGTAAACCTAGTAGATTTTGTGTGGGGTCTTCTAAGATTATGGTCTACACAGTGTGTCACTCACAATAATTATCTGTTTGTTTGTTGTCTACCTATCAAACGATTGTATACCATTATTACGAGCAAGGCGTTGAATATTGGTCTACATTGTCATATAGGCGTAATATATTGTCGGTATTCTTCCAAACCACGTATCTGCCATTTTTGCATATTGGCACTTTTGGAAACAATTATCGATATTCGTCAAAACATATTAGACTACCATTTTGGCAAATAGCACTTACATTTTTTAGAAGAAATTGTCAGGTTTTTCTGAAACTAGGCATACGCCTTTTTTCCAGAAGATAAAAACCGACAATATTTGTTTTAAAAGCAAAATACTTAAGTTTGTGAAATCTTTACAAGTGTATTGAATATATGTTTATGTCACATTTGGACTTATTCCTATGGGGTTGTAAGAACCCATAACCACCCCCGGTGAATATTGTCATTTGTGAAACTAATAACTGAGTGATAGACAGCTTGAAGCCGGATAAAAGGCCGACTAACTCGGCGTTAGATTTATAAATTCAATTAAATTTTCTACATATCGGAGATTTAAATTACATATACAAAATATAAAATAATTTCAAAATACAATTTACAAGAACATACAGTGAAGCAATGTTATAAACCCAGATATGACAAAAAACAAATACATCTGTCCTCGCACCATGTTTTGGCTATAAACATAATTTGTTTGATTTAAATTCATAAATGTTACACATTTTGCGAAAACAAATCTTTTTTTGTCGCAAATTGCATAAACCCAGATTAAAAGCGTCAGCCTATATGAGACGTTTGAGCTTTAAAACCCCTAATCTGGGATTATAGTGTTTGCATCTCCACAACGCATTTATTTGCAGATTGTGTCACATATGTTTAGTTACGTATTGTTGTTTGAGTGTGACCGGTAACGACCTCCACTGTTTCATAGCTCACATTTCGGGCTGACGCCGTTGTGTATGGTGTAGTTTATGTATATAAATTGCTGCTAAACATTACCGCCTGCTAATATGATCTATGCTTATTTTTTCAGACATCATTTTGTTCAAAATTTGGTGAATGTATTGTCTAAGATCTAAGCTATTTTCAAATTTTAGTAAGTCTTGTAGAGCGCTTTAATATGGTCTAGGCAATGTTGTTTTTCTTTGACCACGAATATCAACTTTTGCAAACTAACTAAAGCTGCTGTATAGATGTTAAATTTCAAAGACAAATACTGTAGTTTTTATAGTTTATTAATGTTTTATCCGCGTGCATGCATGTAATACATCGCCAAGACATAGCAAAACATGTACAAAACCATATAGTCTTTCAATGACAACTATTCAGTGACTTCGCAGCTTGACACTCACCTGATTCACAACAGCCGTGCAGTTTTATTCAGTTAAATTAGAATACATTTTGAAATTTCTCTACAAACTCATTGTCGTGATCACTCATTTTCATGGCGTTCTAACACTTGCATCAAAGTAACAAACTGCTTTTTAATTCAGAATTTGCGTAAATAATATCTTAACTTGGTACAAATTGAAAAAATCATAGAACATGGTTGAAGTTTCCATAACTAACCACCATGTAAATTTTAAATACGAACCGCTTTGATCAGTGGTTGTACGACCGCGATAAGTGCCAGAAGATTATTCTTAATTGATAAGAATATCTAGACTCTGACCCCTGGTTATCCTATTAATGTGACATCTTCTTTATTTTGGCATTAGTTGGCTCCGAAAACAACTTTTCAAGTGGTTCTGTTAAAGTTTTCGTTTGAACACGCATCATCAGTTTCCTTATCTTTTTTTCCATCTTGTTTTTCAGTTTAGAATTTAAAGGAAGTGAGCTTCGACACAAATTTCCTACGAGTAAGAAATCATCCTTTTCTTTATAGATTATCTTGTTCTCCGATACGTTCTCGTCGTAACCAATTATCACCTTTGCATTTGCCGGAGATGCTAAAATGTAAAACGCACTTGTGTTAGACTGCTTTTTAACGGAAATGAAACAATTGTATCTATATTGCTATATTTCTATAATTAGCAAGTAAATGTACCTCAAAGATCTTCACATTTGTGCAATAACAAGATAACTATATATAGATTAAGAAGGCAGTTTTTACACTAAGGTGACGAGATAAGCATTTGGGCGCCTCTGTTGCAAATTCACTTTGCATGGATGAATATTAGATAGCATATAATGTAATGGGTTAAAGAGTCACATGTATCTACCTTCTTCAACAAACTTCACCATGGGCGAGTCTTTATCGCATACAATAATCCAGAGTATACGCATATCTAGTTTCGTAAGGTCCGTCAGTGACTGTACCACACGAGGTTTAATCCCAAGTTTTTCATAAAAGTCATCTTGTGTCATCTTGCCATCCGTGTATGCCTCAATACGTCCAGTACTGCCTAAAGATAATTGAACATCAGCATTTTATGTTACATTCTTATTGAAGCTACAATTTCACATAATGATGGAACGGGAGAATGTGCAGATAATGAACAGACGCTATATCCCCCCAAATGTTTCAGAAACATTCAAAATTTGCATTTTCCTTAGTGCTAGTTATCTTTATCAAATTCGTTCCTTGTTGTTAAGTCTAAGTATAGCATATGGGTATTTGGTAAAAAACCCTTGATGACGCTAACTGAAGTTTCATCTTTTGTTCGTGTCTGTAAATGATGTCTTTTTTACGATCAAGCAATTAACTTGGTTTGGAGAACAAAAGCGATATTTGATACTTGGGTGTAGTTGCCTCTTGTGTAAAACATTCTAAACGTTATTCAATAATCTCGAAAAGATCTTACTTGCTCCAAAGAAGTTTTTCGGGACATCATTTTCTATAAATTTGTGTGTGAAATCTATGACATCTTTTTTATGTTCTAGTAATCGGTTACGTTGGAATGAGCCATGCTTCAAGTTTATCTCCAGCATATGAGTACCATACGTCTCAAAACGCTCCGGATGATCCTGATTGTCAATCAAAAAAAGGATCTTAGCATTCTGACAGATACCTGAAAAGAGCAAATTGAGTGCCGCTATATTGATTTCTAACAGAGTAGATATAGATAAACTGTCTTGCTTGAAACGTTGCCTCTAATCTTGAGATCAATTGTATAGACCGTAAAAAGAAGCTGAATGCCAAACAAAAGATAATAGATATTATACCTACATCACATGAAAATATTACTTATTATGTGATTTTCAACAACGTGCTGCAAATGGCCTAGTTTATAAAAAACGTGTTGTCCGGAAGTTTGAATTAAACAAAAGGGCCATGATGGCCCTGTATCGCTCAGCTGATTAGCAAAACCACATGTTTGAGCCCACATGACCCATATTCAAACTTGTCCGAACCATCATCATGGCAATCATTCTGTCAAAGTTTCAAGAGGTTTGGGCTAAAAATTTGGCCCCTAGAGTGTAAACAAGGTTTTTCTATGAT
>JAULCE010421055.1:0-17142 GCA_032359355.1 Macoma nasuta | reverse complement strand
AAATAGTGAAATCTGCATTTGAAATTTCCACTTAAGTTTGAGATTTTCCTTAGGAGCTTTATGAATACGGACCTTGATCTGATTATGCCTTCACATTGAACGAGCCATCACCTTTCTGAACTCTTTCGGTGTTGCGTATATTTGGAGCGTAACGTCACGTTGACTAACGCGTTAACGTTATTGACGTCATTGCCGTCGGTTGTACTTGTTTTTTAAGGTATATATGTAAGATGGCGGAAATATAAGTTGAGAAATGGCGAACCTCGTTATAACTTAGTTAACCCTATACGGTATTGGTGCCGTGACGAAAGGGAAGGAACGAAGGAATCTACAGAAGCTTATAAAGTCTAGAGTCGCACAGAGACAAGTCATCGAGAGATGGTACGCAAAAATCGAGGAGACGAGAAACGATGCGGGTTCGACGGAATTCGATACGAATTTGGAAAAGATACGAAATAAGATCGAGACGTTCACGAGCTTGGATGAGAAGATAAGTTCCCAAACAGACAATGACGGAATCGAAAATGAACATTTACAGACAGAGGAATACACGCTAGAGACAGAAATTAAGTTTCGAAAACTGCAGAATATTCGTGAAAATAGTGTAATTGACAATTTGCAGACAACCAGGGACGACGAATTTCGTAGACGGAGAGTTTACAACTACCGACTGGATCTACACTACAGAACGTAAGCAATGCTTCATTTCTATCTAATACTAGCCAGTATAATAGATTGCCGAAACTTTCTCTACCAACTTTTGATGGAAATATTCTTCAATGGCAAACGTTCTGGGACTCGTATGAATCTACCATACATCTTAACGGAATTCTCACAGACGTTCAAAAATTCAGTTACCTAAAATCTCAGCTAGAGAGTGACGCCGCGAGAACGATCGACGGGTTTGCTCTTACAAATGCGAACTACATCCGCGCTGTGGATTTGCTGAAGACAAGATTCGGACATGAACACAAGAAAAAGCACGCATCGATGCAAGCCTTGCTAAAACTACCTGTGCCTCACAGTACGGGCAAAAGTTTAAGGGAGTTTTGCGATAAAATGGAAACATACATCAGGGGACTTGAATCGCTAGGACAGTGTGAGAATTCATATGGATCGTTGTTAGTGCCAGTCGTCTTAGAAAACCTGCCGCCGCAAATTCGTGAAAATCTTATTCGCGGGCACGGATTTACAAACTGGTATTTTAGTGATCTACGTCGGGCGATAAACAACAAAGTGAATATCTTGGAAGCTAGTACATCTACGACAGGAGTTCATGATCACACGGAAAGGCGTATGTCAGCAGCTTTCACAACAGACACGAAAAGTCAACGCTTGAATAGAAACAAATTTATTGAACAGAAAAACGGTACCCGCTCTCCCGTGAAAACGTGTTTCTTTTGCAAAGGACAACATAATGCAACACACTGTGACAGAATTACGGATGTTGAAGAACGCTATGACATCGTTAAAAGGGATCGTTTGTGTATCAATTGCTTAGGACATCTTAGAGTAGCAGAATGCAAATCGTTACTGAAATGCAAACAATGTAATAAATGACATCACACGACACTTTGCCGAATTCATAATACGAATAGAAATCAAAACTCTGAGAATGCCGCGGGAAAGGAGAGAAGTGTTAAACAGAACGATACAGCGCTTTTACATTCAGCATCGATACAACCAAGTGGAAATGTTTTACTCAAAACAGCCGTGGCTCCAGTGCATGGAAAGACAACAACTGATTATACGAACATTTTACTGGACGAAGGGGCGAATTCAACTTTTATCACCGAAGAACTTGCTCGCAAACTTGATCATACTGTGACTGGACTTGAATCTATACAAATGTCTGGGTTTGGAGACACTCAGCGTCGCGTTAGACACCTCGGGACAACAACCATACACCTGGCGACTTTAAACGGTGATATTTTACTTCTAAATGTAATGATTGTACCTGCACTTGCCGTTCCATTGAAAACGCATGCAAGCAAAGTGACTAATTTAAAGTATTTGTCTGGACTAAGACTAGCCCACCAACCCTCAGAGAATGACGACTTCAAGACTGAGTTCTTGATCGGATCGGACTACTACTGGGATATAGTCGGAGATCACATTGTACGAGGAGAAGGACCGACAGTGGTTCAGTCAAAGCTTGGCTATTTACTGTCGGGGCCGCTGCCTGAGCCGAGGAGCTCAAAAACAACAATATCGATGATGAATGTTATGCTTTCGCACAAGAGTGATGAAATCAATATGCAGAAATTCTGGGAAAGCGAAACGCTGGGTACAGAAAGTGCAGAGAAAGAAACACACAATGCACTTGAAACACTTGAAATCTTCCAGGAAAATAGTGCCACATTTGAAAAGGTTATATCGCAAATTTACCGGATGATCATCCCGAGCTGCCTACACATTTTTATGACCGATAGAAAGAGAGCTCGGAACGTAGTAAATAAACCAAAAATGCTTACACTGCATGATGATATTGTTGCAAACCAAGAAAAGAGAATGTTTATAGAACAGGTGAAAGAGGAACAACGCCCAGATGGGAAAGTGCACTACATACCACACCATCCGGTTAAGAAAGACTCATCAACCATACCTATTCCAAAGACAGTAGTTTCTGACAATGTAGAAATCTTTGTATCTACCTCAAGAGAAACTCCGACACAGCTCGGCCTTGACAATACTTTAAGTTCATTCCTAAAGCACAACCATGTTTTTTAAGGTATATATGTAAGATGGCGGAAATATAAGTTAAAAAAAATGGCGAACCTCGTTATAACTTAGTAAACCCTATACGATATTCGGCACCCAATGACGACGTGTATTCTGCAACGAATCGTTGATTAAATGACATAAAGTAAAGAAACATAAGGTAGAACATTAAAACATTTATATGCTTAATAGTAAACCTAAATTGTGACAAAGAGTGCAATCCCTGAACAAACGCCGTCTAGTAAAGGTGATTCGTGAATTCGTGCAATTATAGTTCAGAGGTGGATGCTTCCACATTACATAGTCAAACCTGTAGGAGAGATCTGTAGACATCTCCACTAATTTAAATATACATGTCAAGAGAATCGCACGGATAACATAGTCAAAAATCTTCGATCAAGATCAGACGCCGAGATAATCATTGTTTTATCTGTATACGAACCATTTGAAATTACTATCACGGTAACGAGCATTATTTTACTATCATGGTAACGAGTAGTGTGAATTGAATTAAGGAGCAGAAATCATATTTTCAGTGCAAAAACTCAACATCTACTTTTTGAATTAGTCTCATTGATTTCTTGAGGTTAGGCGGCGAGTTGTATGGAATGATAAAGGAATGGTTTCTCTCTTGTTATCAACTTCCGGGATATAATGTTGTGGGATTGGTATAGTAATTTAGGGTTTATTTGCCACATCTGTATTCATAAATACATACTGGGGGAATATAAACATTTCTGTTTCAATAAAGAAAACAATTTATGTTCTTATGTGAAGCAAACAGATGACATTTGATCTCTCTTTGGGGAAAAGTAGTTTTAATGTCTTTTTTTCTAATTTAGCGCATATATTGGCATCTTTGTAAACAAAACAAAGATCACGGACGTTTAGATCTGAATGTGTTTGTTGTCTCGCGTCTTTAGTTACTGTGAACAAGAAACTTATGGACAATTGCTTATATCATAACTCAATTTAGTAATATTCTAGGCAATTGCTGAATTTTTCATTGGCGAAATATATATTAAGTTAGAAGTAGAACCAAGTAGAATAGTAAACAACTACATGTATAATACTTAATTGTTGCCGAGGTACCAATTTCGAGGCGCTTTACAATGTAGATCTAGATTATGTGTCATATTATTTTAACCATGTTTCAGGTCTCCAGGTAAGTGTGCGTAAATAATATGATATTAACAAAATAAGTCAAACCCTATATGGTGACCACTCGTTAAAATCGTCTCGAAAAGGAGATTAATCTTAATTGAATGATAAAATTTCGACAACCAAAC
Source organism: Macoma nasuta (assembly GCA_032359355.1). Taxonomy (NCBI): domain Eukaryota; kingdom Metazoa; phylum Mollusca; class Bivalvia; order Cardiida; family Tellinidae; genus Macoma; species Macoma nasuta. The sequence goes on along the minus strand of JAULCE010421055.1, from coordinate 13,132 downwards.
CTGTATATCTTCACCAAACCCTATGGAGCGACCACTCGTTAAAATCGTTTTGAAAAAGATGATTAGAAATATAAAAAAAATCACATAACCCTATTGAGTGACCACTCTTTAGAATCGTCTTGGAAAGACGATTATAGAATGTAGTCACTCCATAGGGGTTGGTGAAGAGGGAAGGATTTTAAGCATTTTAAATACGCTTGATATCCGGAGTCCTTCTGGCATGCCTGTTCATGCTATCGATATATTGGAGTATACAATTTACTATTGACGTTAATGATTAGCAAGGTGAGTAAAGCCCGATCAGACGGTGCGTATATTCTGTTTGCAGCGTCGTAAAGTCAAACATCGCTCACCGTGTGCTCAGATGCTCTGATGTAAATCGCATCATCGGCGATTGGTTTATTTTGCATGTCGCACTTCCTTAGACTTTCATTACAGCAGTTATGTCCGCCACAAATCGTGTTGACTTGTCCATTGTAATATATAAATATTTAATGAACGCCGACATAGGAGTGAGAACGATTTAATAAATATCATAATGCATTCACTGGATATAGACGAACCTGTTCTCTTGCGTCGAAACTTGATATAGTGTTGGAAAAACAACTATTTCAAAGCGATGTCGAACTATTTGTATTGTTTAATTAAACTCCAACCCTTTTGACTAGAGTCGATCATCGTAATCTCGAATTTATAAAGATAGTCCGCTACTTCGTCATGACGACCTTTTCCGATACAAAAATAACAGATCATAAGTTTATAACGCCTCTTCCAGGAGTCTTCTGATCGTGATCTAACTCTTATCCTGCCGCCAAAAAGATAGTCCGCTAAATTCCCGTCTGCTTGATCTCTTAACGTTGTTCAAATCGCTTGAAATGTGCTGAAAATGTTTCCTTAAAGTCAAATAGCTTTGATACATATCAAACACCGAGTATCTCGGCGTCTCGTCAGGGTCAAAGCTGGTTGACGACATCACTTCAATCGCAATAGGCGTGATAAGGGATGCCATCAATACCACAGAGTTTCTGTATGATAATGTTGTTGTTTTTTAATGAGACCCTAAGATCTGTGCTGTCAGCTTACTAGTATCCAATGTACAATGGAGCAATCTTTTAGATCTTGGATCAATACTCATAACTGCCTATCTTGGTCTGTACTATTAACAAATTTACTCCTTTTCTCGAGAACTCTGTAACCATTATAATGATCCCAAGAGAGTTATTCCAAGAATTAGCGTAAATGCTACGACATGGAATCGATTTCCATTATAACTTTGATAATTTCCCGTTGACATGCTAGGCTATTCTTTGAAGAGGCACTGACAACCCGGATGTCACGGATATATCTCGTAGATGCAGTGAGTTGGGGGCAGTTGTTTAACGCAAAGTCGGTTCTATAGATTATTATTTACCCCTTTATTCTGTCGCTTAAAATACTGTCCGCAGAATATTCGCCTACTTGATCTCTTAACCTCGCTCAATTCGTTTGAAATGTTGAAAAACTGTTGCCTGATTGTCGGTCAGCTTGGATCCGGGTCGGACAGTGCAGGTACATCTTTTCTCGTTGTTTTAACCTCTGTAAAGTCAACTTAATGCTTTCGTCAAATCTTAAATCTTAACCAGAAGCGAGGTTGCTTTCTTTTTTTGATACTTGTCGAAGTAGGAGAAACTTTTTTATCAGTCTTACCCGAAGTATTTTTTTCGAATTTATATCTGAACTTCAGGTAAAACAAACTTATGTATTTCTTTCACAGTCTCTGCATGGCTTTGGGTTGGCATTATCTCGTGCTTTAACATACGTTCTCTCCTGTTTCTTCTTACTTGTTGGGTGTGTGTGGGTTTATGTATATCTGTGTGTGTGCTAGCGCTCGCGCGCGTGTGTGGACGAAATGCTGTTTGCTATTTGGATGGGCTGGTTGTTTTGTATGTGGTGTGTCCTGCAAGACCTTACTTTCTAGTTTTATGAGAATTGTATGCCAACTTCGACATAACGAAAGTCGACTGTAGTCGTTAAAGCTTAAAGTTTGCATTTGTTCGAGTACACTCGCAGATTTAACAATATATAGACTTGATATCAAATTTTGTATTTTCAGAAGCAGGTATATCGTTGATTTGCATACATCGTCGTCGTGAACATCGCCCTTGTACAACCCTGACTTCGTTGAAAAAATAAGGTATTCACAAGGCATTGAAAGGTATTCAATAATTATATATCTAATATACAAAAGAATGATCCTTTATATCCTGGCTCAACACTTACAACTGCGAATCTTGTTCTATACTGTTTTCAAACCCAAACCACGCTTTTCTAGAGAACGATGCAACCATGTACATACCCCTAGAGAGTGATTCCAAGAATTCCCGTAAATGACACGACATGGAATCGATTTCCATTGTGACTCTGATAATCTGCCGGTGACATGCTAGGCTACTCTTTGAAGAGCCGCTGACAACCCGGAAGTCACAGATAGATGCAGTGCGTGGGAGGCAGTTTTGCACGCAGAGTTGATTTGATGTGCTCATTTAAATGGAAGTATTTAACTCTTAGCCTGCCCAAACAATAGTCCGCTGAATTCTCGTCTACTTAATCTCTTTACATTGTTCGATTCGCTTGAAATTTGGTGAAAATGTTGCCTGAGTGTCCAATAGCTTAGGTCCTGATCAGAGTTATTCGGCGTTTGATCTTGGTCCAAGCTGGTTGGTGACATCACTATGGTTGCGATAAGTGTGATTAGGGTTTACGCATTACTTGATAACGTTGTTCATATGTGAAAACATCTGTTGATGAAACGAAATGATATCTAAGAGAATGGAAAACCCATGGAGTTTTGAGAGGCATTTGTATCCCTTTATTCCTCAGAAACGCCGTTTACCGCGTCTGAAACTGATGGCTATCGAAAACACAGTAGGAAAAGAAGGATTCCTACAATTATTTCAATACAATTAAAACATGACATTTTTCTTTTGCCTTGATTCTCATAATTTGCATCAGAATCTTTATGTGGAAATGGCTACAGGATAACTTCGCAGGGCATCAGATAAGCATGCGTAAATGAAACATTTTTGACAAAATTCACTATTTCTTACCCAAACCCTGTAGATTTACCACTCATTAGAATCGTCTTGAAAAGACGATTCTAATGATTGGTCACTCGTTAGGGTTTGGTGAAAAAATAAGGGTTTAAATAAATCAAATATGCACGTTATCTGGGGGCCTGAAAACAAGTAAAGGGTTATGGTGTAGGACTTACCTGTCCAGATCAATACAATATATGGTTGGCAAATTGAATGATACTATTTTACATATTTTAGTTTATATTTTCATGGAAAAAGATAATATATTGATTTGACTGTTTACTCCTGTTAGTGCCTATTAAAGTAATTACACAATTCAGTAATGTGTTTGCATACACAACTCTTCAATGAAACCCCTCAATAAGAATTTGCACTGTACATTTTCACATTATATTGTCGTTTTATAGGTTATTTGTTTTGTGTGTCTTTCGTTGCACGTTTACAACTAGAATCACGTAGGCATCCTTTCTCCGTCAATTGCAATATTCTTAACCCCTTCATTGCCAGGCGGGTTATGCACATGCGCAATGTTTGTTTTTCTTCCGCTTTAGACTAGAACACACTCCCTCGACCTTTGGTAAAACCATTGGCCGAGTGTCAAACACCTTGGATCCAAATGAGACGCCGAGTTGATCGGAGTCTCATTTAGATCCAAGATGTTTGCACATGTTATTACACTCGGGGTAAGGCAGTGAACGGGTTAACTCTTAAACTAGATGCAACAGTTAGTTTAAAATGTGCTAAGAAATAATCGTTTGGCCAAACCGGTGATTGATCAATGTTTAATTTATCATGACGTCGGTTTCTGTACAATGTGGTATGCGACATGTCAAAGATGTGATATTTTAATCCTTATCACTTAAATCGCGACCATAGTAATATAATGAACCGGGTCGAAGCAATTTGACACTCAGACAATTATAGTTTAACCAACTTTCAAACGAATCAAATACGGTTAAAAGATCAAACAAGCGATAATTCAGCGGACTATTTGATTGGCACCAGAATATTAATATTATTTCAGTTGATTGATAAGTAGACTCATTTTTAGGCTACTAGAAAGTGGTTAGAACAGAGTAGCCATGTATTGGAAGATAAGAGATTGAATAAAGTCACTGTACCTGTATCTTGCTTTAAGGGTTCTCTCGTTATATCAAACTTAAGTCGAATTCATGCTTTATTCCACTCGAAAGTATCAACCAGAAACGTTATTGTTTTCGTTGTGGATACTTGTCGCAGTAGGAGAAACTATATCTTTATTAGTTCGAATGGCCCGAAGTTCGAAGTCATATTTGAACTTCAAGCAATTGGATTAATGAGACTATTACGCTTACTTCGACATAACGAGAGTTGACTGTAGTTGTAATAGGTTAAAGATCGCATTATTTCAGGGACGCTCACAGATTTAAATATGTATAAAAATTAATTCAAATTTTGTAATTTTCAATATTTGTTCCTTAAAGTACAATTTTAATGTTGTTGCAAGATTTAAAATTCGTTCGGTTTATGCTCAATAGCCAATTCCCTTGCAAAGATTGCTTTATATTTCAGTTATTAACAATAACTGGAGAAAATTGAATCGTGCAAATTACACTATTATACACTTTAAGCACAATAATGAGATTGTAAGTTACAATAAGGCAGGTTCAGAATGACATTGAAAAGCATACATAATAATTCAGAGCTACAGATAAGGTGTAAATCTAAAATTCTGAAATCCGTTCTTGTCGACGAAACCCCATATTGCGACCATTCATAACAATTGTCTTGAAAGACCGGATTCTAATGTATGGTCACAACACAGGGTTTGATAGAGGGAAATAGTAGTTGAGAGTTGGACAGCCTATTGTTGATTTACGCTCAATCATCTCAAGTCATATTAACCCTTTCATCTATAGAAATACCTTTGACCGGCACTGTAACTGTTGGCTATTACAAACATTGTTAGAAATGAAATATTTGCTCGGTGCTGTACATGTACGAGCATATGCTCCATTTCTTACAATAATTGCTATCCAATTTGAATATGGCACATTTTTGTTGACTAGATACCCGGTATTCATCTATTTCCGGTAAATAATTTCCTGGTCGATAAGTCTTAGATAGTATGCGGGGGGTACTACTAGGGAAAGTTTTATTTCCACGTTTGTCTTGACTTCACAGTGGAAGAACGAGGTAAAGTCACTTCTGTTTTATGTTTTTTTCAAAACCTATTTTAATGGTATCATTTAAAGATTCGTGAGTAACAGTGTTTTATATTTTAATCTAAGTCATATAAAGTTAATTAAAGCTCGTTTGAGGAAAAAATACACGCCAATTGTTATCTCCTAAACTGCAAATTCTATAGACACCAAACTTAGTGTGAACGGATACATATTGGAATTGCTGAGTGACATGCAAATGTTAAAGGTAACTGTGACCTTGCACTGAAACTGACAAAATCTCTAATAACTAGAATACCTAATTATACCAAACTTGCTGTCTGCATAGATCTTCTGATGCCAATATGTCTGTTTAAAACTTTATTTTGTTCTGATATTTAATGAACACTTGTATCAATATGTAGTATCAGATATGATTTCTATTAAAATGAGGTTTTGGCAAAATAATGTTTACTGATAAATGATTTCAGAATACAGCGGTATTTGTGTACCATGGACACTTTCTACTCAGTGTTGATGTCCGATGCTTTCGGCACTCTTAGAAGTTTGGTTGAAGATTACCGTTGAATTCTTCAAGAATGATTTTTCAACATTTGTAACTACATGCTGTTTAACCCTTTAGTCGCCAAATTTAAAATCGCGGCTATCCTGTCAGAGAACTACATAGTGGTATAATCTTCCGTGCAAATAAACTAAACACAAACAGTGATAGGAGCAGCAATGCAGATCCTGACGAAAAGCCCCCTTAGCCATCGGTTCAGAGAACTTCATTGTTGTACCACCAAACATGTAACGTGCATCAAAAGGATGATGATATGTGCGAACAATGTAGGTCCTGACGAGATATCTCTTGGAGTTATTCGGTCAGAGAACTAAACTGTGGTACAATGAACATTCTGTATCGATATGCAATACACAACTACTGATATGTGCAACATTGAAGGTCCTGATCAAGAGACACCTGGGCCCATAGGGTCAGGGAATTACATTTTGGTACCTTGAAATATATGATCTTTGTAGGCCGGTGTAATCCACCTTTAGTTAGTTGGTTGTATATAATACATCGTGAAAACTTAATCGTGGTACACTGAACTCTCTGTATATATACATTTATAGTACCTAAATATGATATGTGCAACGATGTACCATCTGATGACAAGCACTTGGAGCTGTCTGGTCTGAGAACTACATTGTGGTACCACCAAATATATAACGTGCATGAAATGGTAGGGATGTGTGCGAAAAATGTTTCATCTGAGAAGATAAATTTTGAATCTACCGGTCAGAGAAATAGATATATAACACAAACAAATGATACATTGCAGATCAAGATTGTAAATTGTAGATCAGGATAAGCCTTCACGCAGCGAAAGATAATAGAAGTCTTTGGACCCTAATGTGACAATTATATGAAGGTAGATCCAGCGCAAAAAAAAACATTATTATTATTTTTTTATTCAAAATGATGGATTATGTTTATACAACATATTCAGGTCTGTTCAGGTCAGATTCACTACAATTATTCAATGAAAATGTTCGGGCACTAATGAGGTAAAATCCGGTTCGAAGTTACACTTAAAGAAAATTGCTGATGTTTAAAAATCTTGATCATGATTGTATTTCAACATATTCAATACTGTTTTGCTCAGTTCAATTTTAATTATTAAAAAAACCCGTTAAAACCCAACTTGATACGATCCAGCCCAAAGGCTATTGTGTTTGGTCAGCAATCTCGATTATTCAATGGACACACAATGTTGATAAGGATATGCCTTAGTGTGATAGCTTTATCTCGGTTAAAAAGTCGATACATTTATGACCGCTGTTGATAACGTTATGATAACTTTATGACCACTGATTTTTGTCACTTTTTTACACGTTGATAACTTCATGACCTATTTTGATAACGTTATAACCGGTTACTAACATTAAGATCGTTGAGAACTACAATTTTGGTTGCAGCACCCTTGATATCGACTCACAAATGCGGAACGGTCTATAGGCATCGTGTCCTGGATTATCATCCGTGAGTATGTGACCGAATAATTAGGCTTACGTTCACAGAGAAGATACATATATATATATATATATTACATAGAAAACATCAAACAATATTAATGAAGATATCTTATACTGAAATGAACAACGATGCTAGGGAAATGTAAAACGATTCATCGAACGCACTCATTCGCGCAAACAACTAATATCCACGGTCTAGGTCAATACTATAAATAGCCGCTCCTATTTTGGGACATGAACAGGTGTAGACTTTTGTATGTTGCGGATGATACAGAATTTTTGTGGACGATGATAACAAGAACGGCATCTGTTTCGTCATCTTTGTAACATCAATATCTTTATGCAAAACGGACTTACCTGACAGAATACATGAATACGAAACTAACATGAATTTGACATTCATCGAAATTCGACGTGTATTTTAACATCAACCATTCCACACACATTGGAAAAATCAAACCGACATTGTACAAAACCGAAATGCTTATATCCTTATTTCTTCGACCAACCCTTGCCTGTTACCATTCATTACAATTGTCTTGAATAACGAGATTATAATGAATGATCACAGCACGAGATCAGATAAAGTAATGTAAAAGTTAGTAGCCCTTTTTATTATTTGCGCTGCAACATCTCTAGAGCTATCAATACTAGGAAAAGTTTAATTACCACGTTTCATTTATTTCAAAGAGGAAGATTACAGAAAACGTCACTATCATTTTATAGTATTTCGAAACCTATTTCAATGGTATCATTTAGAGGTTCGTGAATACAGTGTTTTTTCATCTAAGCCATATAACGTAAGTTAATGCTTGTTTGAAAAAAGATATGCCAATTTTTTATCTCCTAAACTGCAGCATCTATAAATACCAAACTTGATATGTAAAGGTACATTTTGTCTTATCTTCCTGTTTTAGGCAACTTAGATCTTGCACTGAAGCGGAAAATATCTCCTTAACTAGAACACCAAATACTACCAAACTTGCTGTTTGCATAGTTCATCTGATGACAGACGGTCACATACATGTTTTCTTGTCATTAGTACATGTACCTTGTTTTAAGTAGGATATATATTGTGTTAATTATCTGTTTAATACTTGACTTTGTTCTGACATAATAATGAGCATATCAATATGTAGTATCAGACAAGATTTCCATAAGATAGGGTTTTTGGCAAAATGATGGTTACCGCTCATTAAGTTATCAAAATGCAATGGTATATGTGTACCATGGACACATTTCTGTTCATTTTCTTCAGATCCGAGTTATAATAGTTCAATCGAACAGTTGAAATTCATCTCAGACATAAACAATAATTGTAACGATATGGTTGTCCTACCTGTGTGAATTGTATTGGCCTTTTAGATCTCTTTAGTTAAAGGCGCAAATGCCGTTCTATGACAAGTCATGTCTCATAGTTTGATCGGCTCAGATTTGATGTCCAATGCCTTCAGTACTTTCAGTGGTTAGGTTGAACTTCGTCAAGAACATAAATTTGCTACATTAGTAGTTACGTGCTGTTTAAATAACATATACCTGTAATAAGACTGATCTGATTATACCTTCACATTGAATGAGCCATTACCTATCTGAACTTTTTCGGCACCCAGTGTGGGCGTGTATTCTACAAATGATCGTTGATTAAATGACATAAAGTAAAGAACAAAAAGTTAGAACAATATAACATTTATATGCTGAAAAATAAACCTCATTTGTGACAAATAGTGCAATCCCTGAACAGACACCGTCTTGTTAAGGTGATATGGAATTCGTGGAATTGTACCTCAGAGGTGTTTGCCTCCACATTCCAAAGTCAATTTATTTTAGGAGAGGTCTGTAGATATCTCCGATGATTTAAATCTATACGTCAAGAGATTCGCACGGCTAACAGAGTCGAAAATATTCGATCAAGATCAGACACCGAGTTACTCATTGTTTTTATCTGGATACGATCCTTTAGAATTACTTTTACGGTAACAAGTAATTTGAATCGAATTAAGGAGCAGAAATCATAATTTTAGTGCAATAACTCAATATCTACTTTTTGAATTGTTCTCATTGATTTTTTGAGTTGTACGGAATGATAAAGGAATGGGTTCTCTCTTGTAATTATCTTCCGGGGATTATTATGTGGGATTGGTATAGAAATTTAGTGTTTATTTGCCATATCTATATCCTTAAATAAATATTAGGAGATATTTAAACCTTTCTGTTTCAATAAAGAAAACAATTAATGTTCTTATGTGAAGCAAATAGATGTCATTCGATTTCTCTATGGAGAAAAGTTGTTTACAAGTGTTTCTAACTTGGCACATATATCGACATCTTTGTAAATAGAGAAAATCACGCTCATTACATCTAAACGTGTTCCAATAAAAAAAGAAACTTATAACTCACTTCGGTAGTGTCCTAGGCAATTCCTGATATTTTCAATTGCGAAATTTGTGTTTAGAAAATATGGCCGACGTCAGGCGAAAAGGGACACTCGGACATATTAAAAAGCGCTGACTCTTTTTCAGCTTTATTATTCCATAATCTAGTCACGACATTTGCCATTTTTATTCGTTTAAAGGTAGAAATGGATGACCTCTAGTTGCAAAAAGTGCAGACCCTGACCAGCCGTCACGTCAGTGACGTAGCTTCTTGTCTGGGACTACATTGTTTGCTTTGTCCGAGTGCCCCGTTTCGCGTGACGTGGCCCATATAGTAAGAAAAACTAGCCAAAAATCGAAAAAACAATAATCCTGAGTTGTTGCCGCTGTGCATTTCCAATATTAAGGCGCTTAACAATGTAGATCTAGATTATGTGTTTTATTCATTTTACCATATCTACAGGACTGTAGATAAGCATGTGTAAATGATAAAAAATCTGTATTTCTTCACCAAACCATATGGAGTGACTGTTCATTACGATTCTAACTAGTGGTCACACTATGAAGTTTTGTGAAGAAATGAGGGATGTAGCAACTTAAATACGCACGTTGCCTGTCACCCTGCGGCATGGAAATATTGTAGTTGTAATGGACAATTTATTATTGACGTTGATGATAAACAAGTTGAGTAGAGCCTGATCAGACGGCACATCTGTTCTGTTTGCAACGGCTTAACCCTTTCGCCGCCGCATTTAAAAGTGTCTCTCGTAACTGGTTTTGGATCAAATATCTAAAGGAAACTAAACAGAAACAATAAAAAATATTGACCTTGCCGCGTACCTAATAGTCGTAATTTGGTAAAACATGAAGCCCCGATCAAATGCCGCTTTATAAGGCGGTATCTTATCTGGGACTTAACATTTTTGTAATGTAGATTTGAGTCGTACTATGGCAGTGTTAAAGAGTTAAAATAAAAAATCCCACATCGTGGCTCAGATGTTAATTGCAGCACCGGTGACTGGTTTATTTTGCATGTCGTACTTCCTTATTCTATAATTACAGCAGTTATGTCCGCCATACATCGTGTTGTATTGTCCATTATTCACTATAAATATTTAACGAGCGCTGACATAGAAGTGTGAACGATGTAATAAATGTCCTTCTGTATTCACCTGATATCGTAGAACCTGTTCTATTGCGAGGAAACAATATAATATTGTTGGCCTTACTGTTAGCAAATAGCTGATGCATCAACTAAACATTGATCGTGTGAAGTACTACAAAGAACAGTATGGTAGAAAATGTGTAATTGACCTTTTTCATCGGGTTTATCTGGTTTGCGCGGGCAGGTTTACGTGTGGTCTTTTCTTTTAACATCCAGTGCTTCTTACTTAATTTTAAGTGTGTGTGAGTGCGATTCTGGAAGGAGATGGAGGTCGGAATATGCTTAAAGGTACACAACTTTATCAAACATCTTTAAAAACAATGACTTTGTATCGTGTATGACTGTTGTCATGTATTTTCGCGGATGGATCGTGACGTAATAAACTAGAAGGGCTATGACATCAAAACCGTCACGCATGGCTGAATTTCAGAATTGTACAGTATAGTACGAAAGTGTTGGCAACCATGGGGGATATAAAAGATGACCAAATCCAAAATAATCCATACCATGGAATATGTTACAGCCTCAGTGGTAGTGAGGATACAACACACATACAGTTTGTCTTGTGTTGTTCTTCAACTTATTCCTGAGTAAGATGCAGGCAGATTTTCAACTTACTTCAGATGCACATGTGTATAGATTTAATACAAGGCGACAACGGATAAAATGCCATATTGTTTTAAATTCTACCACCAGAAGTGTTCAGATTTCTGAATCGGGCCACAAGGCATGGACTGATGAGTTTATAAAAAAGACTACACCAATCTTATTGGTTCAGCTGGTAGATCAAACAAATCAAGAACTTGGTGTATTCCCGGAGCCCGCGTCTAGTAATACCGATACTGATGTGTTAGTTGAAAATGAGCCTGGCTGTGAGACTTTCCTTGATAATTCAGATGATCAATCTCACATCGAACACCAAGTTGAAAGCCAGCATAATACCGCTGAATTATAGGCGCTCCGGGAGCTACAGAAACAAACAGAGATGTTGAGACAAGAAGTGAACAATATGAAACCATCATATGCTTCTATTGTTTCTAAAGATAGGCCTACCAACCTTACGACTGTGAACATTCCTTTGAACAGCCCTGCGGCTTCTACGGGAAACCGTAGTTCAGGTCCAACAGAAACTACAAAGAAGCAATCAATCCTTGGGAGTAAGCAATCCGCTAGAACTCGCACGCAAAGTTCACCGAAACATAGTAGACAACCCTTGTCTAACGATAGCTTTGAAATTCCTATTGTTAAGAAAAACGTTTTTCTAACAGGAGATTCCATCTTGAACAAAATAAACCCCAAAGGATTGAAATATAATGTCTACAAACATGCAATGCCTGGTGCCACCATCAAATCATTAATGTCTGAAGTGCTTCTATTCAACATTTCTATGTTTGATACAATCATTGTGTACGTCGGGGGAAACGATATCGCAAACAAGAAGGACGCCGAATTGGTTGAAGAACAATTTGATCAACTTCTAGCAGCACTGAAAGTGGCCAACCCAACAATAAGAATCATTTTGTCAAAAATTGCACCAAGAGGCGATGCTGATGTATCTACACTAAATGGCATCATTGAGCGTTTGTGTACCCATTATAGTGCAGAACTCATCGATATATTCAGAGCTTTTCATGACACTGATGGACTTCTCTGCATGCGATACATGAGTCAGCATGACAATATTCATCCATCTTCGTCCGGTTTGAAGCGGATATTGGGCACGATCAACAAAACTGTAGAGATTGTACACAATTTTGATAATGTTGTTTTCTCACCTATTTCTGAACGAAATCAGTTCGGGAATAGGGCCAGGGGTAGTCACAACAAATACCTTGTAAATGTAGGGACTGTTGCACAATCGTCACGTCATTGTATGAAGTGTGGAGAGACAAATCATAACACTGTTATGTGTAGGCACCGTTTGCCTTTTACCTGTTGGTCATGTGGAAATGTTGGCCACAAGCAAGATAACTGCTGGACATTTGAATAGGGGTACGGCAATGATGCCATATCAGACTCGGATACCAATTCAAATTGTTCAAATCCTTGTTCGGCCTGTAAATTAAAGCTGTGTGTATGCAACAATGCTAAAAATAATGAAAACAATAATATTAATGACAATCAAAAAAATTCATTAGGGCTTAGTAGTAATGGTTTGGTTATAGGGCATTTAAATATGCAAGGTTTATGTTCAAAATATGAAGAATTGAAAGTAATTATGTCATTTAACAAAATTGATATATTTGGAATTAGCGAAACAAAACTTAATGATATTCACCCTACGGAACATTTTGCACTGAATGGTTTCCAACTTCCGTTCCGGAAAGATCGAACAGAAAA
>JAULCE010419945.1:0-17158 GCA_032359355.1 Macoma nasuta | reverse complement strand
CAAAAGGGCACTTACGGCTTTTTGGAACGAAACCGACGATATACCATGCTTATATTTTCAAAATAGTTACCAAAATGTAGGTGTACCCTATGCTTTTTTACCTGGAAAATTTGTTGAAATGAAAAGAAAAAAAATAGTTTTATCAGACATTAAATTGTATTCTACCATCCTGAAAATGACTCGAAATCACATTAACTACTATAAATATGTGTTAACAACCAAAATATGCTATCCAATCGAGTTTTAACGCATTGCATGCAGTTACCAGAAAAAAATCATTATATCGGTAAAAATTGTAGACTCTAATCAAAGCCTTCCTGCTGAAAGCTCGGATCAGAATGAGTAATATTTTTCAACAAGTCAAAAACTATTTGGAAATAATTTTGAGCTAAATTATTTGTTGATTCATATTCACAGGGAGACAGTGTAGTCTAATTATAATGATATTTCAGCATACAGTGAATTGAATTTTTCAAGATTTTTATTTGGGCGTGTATCTCTTTAACCCTCTTAACTGTTTCACCTTCAATTATGACTGATTTATTGTAAGATAAAGCCGTGCAAATTGAGTATACTGTTGTTAATTTCTGTGTATTAAATGACATATTATCCCTCCCTCTCTGTTTGAAGATATCAAAGTCATGATTGGACGAATAAGGGTTGATTATCTTTGTAATTGTTTTTGGCTATTTTGGGGGGTTATGTACCCTAGATTTTTTAATGTAAATTGTAATTTGAAGTCGATTAGCAGTTAAAATAAAGCAAAAGAAAATTGACAATTTTTAAAACACTCTCACTAGAAAAGCCGTTTGCAAATGAACTTTTCTTAACACAAAATTACTAAAATGCAGAGATGCATGACAACTAGAGCCAAAGATTGTCATAAACAGTGATGAAAGGGGTAATACAATAATTTTAGGTTCATATTGATATAAAAACATCTTCAATTATTTCAGACTTTGCTTTTAAAACAAAAAAGTCTATAATATTTTATACACATTCTAAAATAGAAAAAAATATAGGGCACTCCAACTAATAGCTAGCTGCCCAGCAGAACCCAGTCGCTAGCCCATGTACATATTCAGATATTAGTAGTTCTATCAATGTCGAGTCAAAAACCGGTCAGATAATGGGCCTATTTGCCTTAATCTGCCTTAGAAGGGACGTATCCTACTATTTGAAAGTACGTTTGGCGTTATTCAATCAGTGAAGAGGCACAAGAAGTCATGCTATATCCTCCAAAACCTAAATATGCAATTATGTTATCAGTCTCTATTACAACCTGTCTAAAGCACTCAGGTTTTCTCTGCAACAGTCATATTCGACCACTCTGAGAAAACTTTAAAGTGAATACAGATGTTGTGTCAATACTGTGACACGTCTTAATACCAGCCGTCAAGAGTTCCAAAATTGAAGCTGAAAAGTCAAATTTGAGTAAAAGAAAGATACACGCCTTCTTAATCTGTATATAGTAAAACCTGTCTTGAGCTGTCACTCAAAAGGATAAAATTGGGGTATTAAATACAGGTGGATGCTAGATAGAGAAATAAATTAATGCATTACTTTATTTCTGCATTAAGCAACCGCATGCCACCTGCCACTAACCCATTCTCTGTCTACCCCCAACCAAGTGTCATATGTCAACAGTTTAACTCGGCGTCTCATCCGGATCCAAGTTGTTAGACACACAGCCATTTATTTTTTTCAAAAACTTAAGTGAGTCCGTGAAGTTTAAAAATAAAGCAATCCAGGACCTAAATCCAGCCTCTAGCTCAGACATCAATCATCTCAACGAACTAATTGGCTAAAACAGTGTATTTTTTTTAAAATAAGAAAGCACTCAAGACTTAGCTTATATTTGCATTTCGTTGCTACGTAAGTGTTCCAAACGTAATAAAAAGCGTTTCTTTATTATATATATGAAATCAATAATAAACAAAGCGGCATTGTCTGTAATCAGTATGATTAATGTATTACTATCCCATTTAACTCTTTCACCACCGTAGTCGCCTAAATGCGCCGTTGCAAATAATGCAGTCCCAGATCAGAAACAGCATTTAAAGGCGGCGTCGGATCAGGTACCTCACATTTTGCAACCAATATGGTTCCAGTATTAACAGTTTTGAAACAGCAAGTCAATTTACCAACCCATTTGTTCATCTTTATTTTGTTTCATTAATGTGATTCAACATTATCGTCTACCCCAATGCATCACAACTAAACTAGCACAACATTTGTTAATTCTCATAATACACATACCCTCAAACTTGAACACTTTGATGTGTAGTCTACATTTTTGAAGTACAATGCTATTAAATTAAGTTTTTTTTTGTAAAAGAAATTGCCAGATAATAACATAAATAGTCAGAAGTTATTTTCTTTTTTTAACTTTATCATAATGTAAAACAGCATTTAACCATCTACTCCATAAGCTATGTGTACCCTAAACCATAATAAGCATGTGATGAATATAAAAACGTATCTAAGAGAACGGAATTCTAATTTTGATTAACTTTGAAAACATTATGGAAAATGAAGCTTTTGATAATTATGAGCATATTCTCCATTTCGCACATATGTTCTAAAGTCATCTGCTGAAGGTGTGTCAAAAATAGTATACTATATACTTTATGGAATAAAGGGTTGAGATTACAAAACGTGATATACAAATTATGAGTTTGATAATTGACAAATCACAATTGATCTATTACAAGGGAAAATTATTTCGACAAATTTTAATATCCGGATGCCATTATCCTCAAATATCCGGATGCCCTTATCCTCAAATATAAGAGACGACAGGCATCTCAGGTTTCAACCACATGGTAATACACAGACAGACAGGTGGGTGGTATATAGCCGCAGTGACTTAACTTTTTGTTTTTGATCAGTCTGCATTCCCCATATGAAGTTCAGATAGGGCCAAGTGAGGACAACACTGATTGTCCACCTAAATACCCAAACGGCATACGGTCGTGTAACGAAGCCCTTAAATCAATACCCGTGTTCAACAACGGTTTAGAGATAGATCATCATGATAAGCGACTTTTAGCCTGCGCGAATTTGTTCCAAGGCACGTGCGAAAAGCATTACTTGGACAACGTCTTATATAAGGAGGAAGACGAGTCCAAGTACGTGCCGATGAAAGGGAATGACCTCAAAGCTTCTTCGGTACTCTTTATCGCGCCTGCTCCCGGTAGTGTGACTAAATCTACAGAACATCCATAGAGAGCCCTCTATGATGGTGCTCAGAGAACAAGGTCAAGACCGGCACACATCAAAGATATGGTGCCGTTCATTGCTGTTAGGCACCTGAGGTACTTTAAATCTCAACAAGTTTCCAGTGTACAGATTTGGATATCAGGATTTCAGTTATATCGTCGTTATGCAGATAGAAAATACTTTCGCTGAAAACGTTATAATATAACCCACATCCGCCAAGATGGATTTACTTCTTACGTGGACATGCATCTTCAGTGTGTTCACGATGGAGATGTGCATAAGCTGCATGTCTTGGTAAGTTAGGAACAGACTTCGCTAAACCATTCGGAACAACTGCAACAGAAGAGGTTGTGTTTGTCGTTTTTTCGAAATGTATATTCAAGTTTGTAGATCTTCTGAGGCTCTCCGGTTGTGTTTACCCCATGCGGTATGTTTTCAAGGTGTTAACACAGATCACAAGAGTTGTTATGTCAGAAATCGGACCACAGAACCAGCATACATCACAAAGCCCACGCCTTGCATGCGAGTGGAAGTAATTATCTGGATAAAATTCACCAACAACATCTCAGACTTGAAACCCAAGAGTAATCTATAACTCTTTTGTTTGCCGAGCTGCATATATCATAATGGTAGAAACTAGACGTCAAGCAAAAGGATGGGAGACTATTCTTAGGATTTAACTGAAATCGTTGGTAAATACAGGGCCTCGCCTGGCCTTCCCCAAACGTCTCAAATTAAGATCGTTCGCAGTCTCAGCATTTCAACTTTCAATTGTTATCTCTGAGTTATATTGCATAAAAAACTAACTGACCGATAAAAACAAAAATCATAATGAGCAAATGCTTTGTTTCTCTAAGTACTTTCAATCAATCTGCTAATTAGGCGTACAACACGTATTTATGGTGTAAGGGTTAAAGTAAGACCTTTAAGGTTGGAAATATTGGAGCGACGCTCAAATATTCATTTATCAAGATACTAATTCTTTTTTGTATGTTCAGAATGTTACCATCGATGATGACTCCTGCATGTTAGTTAACACAAATATGGCAATTGATGGCCCCAGTCTTGTCTCAGCCACGGCCACTGTCACTTTTCAGTACACGGCTTCTTCTCTCACCCTCAGTACACGGCTTCTTCTCTCACCATCCTAAACGATGAGCATCACACGTGACGTTTGTTGGAACAGCCAATGGGCATTTGTTGAAATTAAAATCACGGTTGTTATTGAAGAAAATTACTATCAAGTTTTACTGAATTGGCATTATGAGACTGAAGAAAAATGAATATGTGCCGTTGTAAAAATCGTTGAAAACATGGCGATGTTGAAACGGTTATGCAAAACAAGACATGGAAGTTTTCCGGCGTCTGTGATAAAGGTAATATTAGCAGTGATCGCCACACACAATAAGATTCCAAGAAATGTTAAATCGTCTTAGTACCTAAAGCGGTTTGTATGGTCAAAATAACGTCGCGCATGCTAGACAATCACTAACATGGTATGTTTGACCAAGGAAAGTTTGAAAACGATCCTCTTTGTTTGATGGCAATTGATCATTTAAAATTTAATAAAGAAACTAATGTTATCAGAACAGTCAACCATAAATTTGCGGGGCTTTGATGAAGAAATCAAACACGACAATTTAAATACACACGTTATCTGAGGCCCTGTAGTCTTTTATGGTATTCAAGTCAAAATAGCCATTGATCGATCAGCCAGCAGTTACTTATTTAGTGTAAAGACAAGTTTGCCTTTTATGGTTGAACTATCATACCGCTTGCTGAGGCAAACGTGGTGACATTTGGTGGATCAACAAACGGTCACATAACGAGGTCCAGACCATCGTGGTATTTGATGGGTAAGTCAATTACCTCTCACCGAGGTACAAAACCCGGAAGAGCCATGTGCCACTTGCCGATGATAAGTGCGTGAAGATATTTGGTGGATTATCCAAAGGCCATCTCTTAAGGTCCAGAAGACGACTGCATTTGTCAGCCGAATGTCACTTTCTAAAGGTAATAACACGGTGACCTTTGGTAGACCAGTTTACAGGCAAGTAAGGGTAAGTAAGGACACGGTGGCTTCTGGTGGATCAGCTTACGACCACTTGCTGATAGCAAGAACACGGTGATATAGGCTAAGGTGACATTGAATGGATGAGCTAATGCCCATGTGATGAAGGTAACTAAGAGGTAAGGACACAAACGATTTTGGTTGATCAGCTTACGACCAATAGATGATGGATCAGGTTAAGTATACGGTGGCATTTGATAGATCAGCCAATACTAACTTAATGAAGGTAACATCACGGCGGCTTTTTGGTGGAACAGGAAACTGTCACTTTGTGCAATTAAGAGCAAATCTGCATGTGGAGAATCAGCCAATTGTCGCGTATTGAGGTCCAGAATATGGTGGCATTTAGTGGATCCACCAGCTAAAACTTGAAATCAGTAAATGCACAACAGCTGTTGGTTGATTGGCCTACGAGCACTTGCTGTGGGTAAGAGCACATTTGATGGATTAGCCAGTGCCAGTTTCTGAGATAACCCAGAATGGTGTTACTTTTGGGATCAGTCAAGGTCTACTTGCTTAAAGTGAACATGTGCGATAATTGATGTATAGATTCGCGAACACTTGCTGAGGATGGTAAGAAAACGGCAACATTTTGGTAGATTAGCTTATTGCCACTTGCTGAGATCGTCCAGAACAGTGGCATGCATGGGGTCAGTAAATGGCAATTTGCTCAGGGTAACAGCTGAATCGTTTACCAAATCCACACGACAGACGAATTGAATTGTTTTACCTCTAACAAAGACCGCATTTAGGGTCATATTTAACTGATATCAAGACATATCCTGTATCAATAAGAATATTAAAGCATGTAAATTCTACCTCGTTCACAACTTGGTTCTCAAAGAACGATTGAACGAATTAAAGATGTACACTTGTTCGATCATCTTACTATTAATATGAAATAAATATAGAATATACACATTTCAGATTGTCATTGGGGTCTAAAGCAGGCGGCTTGGTGTACGATAACGTAGACCTAGATAAAGGGAGTAAGGTGAACGCAGACATGTTCCTCGATAACAACACCCTCTACCTCTTTGCCTTAACCGGCAATAAAGTAAGAGTTATTTTCCCTACATCAATATTTAGTTATTTCAATGTTTCACTACATATACGCATATGTACAAAGGTGTTAACCCAGATCAGACAGCTCCTTAAAAAGCTGTATGATCAGGGTCTACACCATGCGCCTGGTTTATATGTTAAGTCCTGGTCTTTTTCTCACACTAAAACTTCAATGGCAGATTTTAACTTAGATTGTATTACCATTCTGTCGGAAGTACGCGCCGTGAGGGATTGTTAAGAGATAATGGCGACCCTTATTATGATATGTGCCCTAAAAATGAAACTTCAGGAGAAAACAGGTAACTGAGTGGTCGACTTGCAATTTGACATGTGTGTTCTTCGAACGACCGACACTAATTCCCTTTTGAAAGTACCGTAATTACGCTTGAACAAACAGTGTATACCCTGATCACTCGGCTCCCTCATGGAAGTATGATCGGTTTCTACTTTATCTACTTGACCAATGCACCCACCATTTAAGTGTTTATGTTTAAAATGAGCTGATGTATGTATGGTATAACTTATTTATTTAAACTGATGTACTCTTTGTTTTAATTTCTTTACAGTAATCTGCACGATGTGACAAAGTCTAAAAATAAATAGTTTGTTTCAGAACCCTAAATTATTCCAATTTCACCATACCCTTATCCTGCCGCCAGACAAAAAATAGTCTGCTGAATTATCGTCTGCTTAACCTTTTAACAATGTTCGATTGTCTTCGATCAGTTGGTGAAAATGTTGCTCGAGTAACAAACAACTCGGATCAGGATCAAACGCCGAGTTAATCGGCGGCCTATCCGGGTTTAAGCTGGTTGACGATATCACTATGGTCGCGATCGGCGTGATATGGGCTAAAAGCATCACTGAAAAAACACAATATTAGAAATCCAGATTTCAGGGCACCACCTGATCAGGTTCTTCATGGTTTGCCCAGATATTAAATTAGGTTAATCTAGGAGACAGCGACTTTACTAAGGTATATCATCCTATTGTCAGACTCATCCACTACACAAAGCTGATGCAATTAACGACTATCTACATGAAAGAAAAATGCCAACTTGAAATGTTTTGAAACGTTTTTGAGAAAAAGGAACTCGTATAATGCTCTAAAACTGATAATGTCGGATTTCTTCTAAAACCACGTACATTCCATTTTTTCAAAAATGTCATATACGTGGTTTAATAAGAATACCGACGATTTTTTCTAAAATCATTTAATTGATATTTGTCAAAATTTCAATTACGTGCTTTTTGGTGAACGTCGATGATATTTTTTTCCAACCCAGGTAAGTACCTATTTTCCCAAAAAGACGCATACATGGTTTTCGTTATAAATCTACGATTTGCAATCAAATCGGAAACCAGAACTGACTCCGAGTAGACTTTGTTCTGAACGTGATCCAAACTATGAGCATACTTCCAAAATTTTAGAAGAGCACATCTATCAAATGTAGAATATGATTGTCTATGTCAAAACGAGTTACCTAGGCCGTCTTTATTTCGACTTTTCAAGACGATTCTAATCAGTGGACTTTCCATAGTGTTCGGTGTAGAAATAATTATATTAGCATTTCAAATATCTGGGGAAACCGGAACTCAGCATAACCTTAATGTATTATGGTCTACTGGAATAAAGCGTATGTACAGTGTCTAATGTAGAATAAACGTTTCTTTATACAACTTACGAGTTAGTAACCAAACGTCGATTAAATGTACAAAACAGTCGCCGAGTATCTATACGTATTATGAAGATCACTTAGATATCTAATGAAACAATTGAATGTGTAACACCTAGCCTCATTTAAATGACTTTGAACACACCTGCAGTACGTGGCATATGAAAACCTTGTGGAAAATGATGCATTTGCTCATGAATATTTTCAAAACCTTTCTAAATTGGCATTTTCGTTTGCATATGATATTCATCGTTTTCATCAGATGCCTTCATTGGGATAAGTCTGGTTGATGCTTTATTACCTTTTATTCAGAAGAACCAATACAAAACTCATTACCAATAAACACATACACATAAATGAACAGAACATGTTTTATTATGCAATAAATCATAAATGAGCCATGAGCAACCCAGAATACATTATTTACAAAATGACATGGTAAGATGACATCATTATTGGGCAACATCCACATACTTGTATAACCAAATTTGATGGATCTATTATCTAAGTGGCAAATAGCTTGTGTGCGTACAATATATATTACATGGCGACTGATCCGATTGTAATTTTCGCCTAAAGTTACATAGTATTTAGATAGCCATTGCATGGGAAAGACATTCAGCTATTTCAGTTTTACATAGCCATATATAAACTGTTAAATATGAGGCAGTTGACCTACTTATTGAGCCACTCGATAATGGTACAGCGTCAAGTTTAATATCATATCGTATTAAATTAAAAATACTAACACACATAACTGCGTCAAGGCAGTGGGTAAATACCATCATTACTACTGTTATTTTATCAAATACATGTATAAAACAATCATTTTATGATTACTGTTATGTTTACAAGTAGGCATAGAGGATCTTGCATGAGTTGTTAATTGATATCAAGTTTTATTAAACGAGTTCTGGAAAGTATTATTAAACGAGCCTCTTAACATATTCAAGAACGAGTTAAATAAAACTTGATGTCATTGACAACGAGTGTTGGATTCTTTTTATTACATGACAAAACGCACAAACAAAACAGAAATATATTCAACTGTCTGAACAGCTTACTGCTGACAAAATAACATTCAGCTTGTAAACAAACATTTGACAAGAAAAAGTAGTCCGTCTAAAATATGTTTAAAGACTCATCAAACAGTTTGAATTCTAACCAGACGAGGCATTCGGTGTCTGATCTTGATCCAAAGAGTTTTGACATGTCGGAAGTATTTTGATAGCGAACAATAGTGCTACAAATATAGTTCATACAATAACACGCGTCGTTGTGCATGTTACCTTATAACGGCGTCAAAATGCACGAGCGACGACGTCAACGTCATGCTGTTTGTAAACACGTGACTACGTTTATGATAAACAAACGGATAAATACACAAGACTGGTGATTCGGTTATCTTATATTAACCGTGATACGTATAAGAAAGTACGTACTCGTTATACTAACCCGGAGATAAGCGACGTCATGTGATAAAAGATCTTACAGGGCACACCACAAACAATACAAACAGCCACCCGAACAACACAGAAACAAGTTCGTTCTCAGCACACTTACACAAACACACAAACACATACACACACACGAAACAAGGACATATAACATACATGGTGAAGATAGGGGTGCAGCTTCGGAGGGTTCAGTGGCAAACACGCCACTGGGGGTTTAAACCGGTTTAGGGACAACCATCCTCACTCTTATCCCATCATCACCCCATCAGACGTACAGTGTAAATACACGTTATCCCCACCCGACTACTCTACACTGGAAAATCCAGTTATAATATATATGTATACATATTATACATTACATCTTCAATGTACTAAATGACTTGTCAGAAGTCAGAGTAACTGTAGAGCAGCCATCAAGGACACAACGGGAATAATATACAAAGATTCGAACTTTTCCTTCCGTTTCCGTTTTTGAATTAATGTCATATCTTTTAGCATGGTTTTAAAAAGAAACTATTTCACTATTAATTGAAAGATCTAAATCAAGAAAGACTGCTGAAATATCCGAATTGTTAGCTTAATTTAATTGCAGTTCTTTAGGGTATTTTGTCAAGATACAGTTTATGTATGTTTACTATGTCATCCAAATATCGACATGTGTCATTTAAAGAATGGATGACATCTGCCTGTGAATCCAGGTTTAGACGTAACATGAAAATCTCTCTCATAGCGGTATAAAAATAAGTCCGCGACAAGTGGTGCACAATTCATACCCATAGGAATACTAATAACTTGACGATAAATGGAATTCCTTATAACGTACACAAATGTTTTCCAGATGAAAGGTGAGTGCTTCACAAACTTTGAAGCAAGTCCATAAATTGTAACGCTTAACTCACTCACCTGTAAACAATGCAAGTTCAGTATAACACGCCAGAAAAGATATATCTTCTATTTTCATAAATTCTGTAAAAGGGTGATCCTTCAAAAGCAAGAAAGTCAATTCATAAAGAGAAAATTGCAGACTCGGTTTTAATGCGTCTGTTCATGAGTAGTAATTAAAGTTGCAACACTATTCACGCCCCCAAGCAGTATTCAATTTTAAAAACTAAAAGTGTTGAAATTCATGATCTCGAAGGACCAGAAAGTATAAAAACACTGAGAATGAAGTACGACATGGCTTTGTTTCAACTGAAATTGCTATTCCTTGAAAAACATAATGCAAATATATTAAACAGCATGGTACATGATTTCACATATCAAATGTGTTAAAAAATTTCAAGCATATGAATGTTGCAACAATTGATTGAGTAATTATTATTTTGAATTTTCCGCATGTCATACCGTATTGCCATTGATATACATGTACTTATGTCGGATATCTTTCAAGAAGTGATTCTGACGTTGCTGGATTAATTTTCAATTGAATTAAAAACATATCTGAATTATCAACTTTGCAACATGCCAAATGGATTTCACAAAAAGGTACAGATCGTCAAATTAGCACGAAACAAATGACGGTTTCTGTATTAAAACAAGGATCTAATGTTTTTTGGTAGGAAACAAAGCGGTATAACATGTTGAATATGAGTACTACAAGTTGGTGAAAGATCGTACCTGGTTTTTTAATATTCCCTTTTCTTCATCTTCGAGATCCACCAATGTAAATCTGAAAGGATCATCCCAGTTGACGCCAAGTATATAATTGATGAAGCCGTCAACTAAAGTGCTCTTACCGGATCCCGTTGCCCCAACCAGTAATATCGTCTTTTCTTTGCAATGCATTGTACGGGGATCTCCTGTAAAAACAATATGTACAATGTACATAGCATAAGATACCATTTTATAGTATTAGAAAAAATAAGTGTAATAGCTGATTGTATTAGCAGCCGAGCTAGAATACGAACATTTTAATGCCCCTGTGTTTTTTAATTTTACTTACATTTTCGCCAATAAATATTAACACAGATTTATTATGTTTGCAATTAAAACCTAATATAGAGAATAATAGGTCAGTGCCGTAGATGGAAAAGTTTATCCGGTGAGGCGTAAGAAGACAGTTTTGTCGAGCTTTAGCGAGCTTTAGCGAGGCAAAACGTTTTCCGTAGCCGGACTGATAAACTTTTCCATCTACGGCACTGGCCTATTATTCGATTTATCCTGTCATCATCGTAGACTCTTTGCATCAACATTTCGTTGATAGGTTTAAAGTTTTTTCTTCACTTGTTTATCAACACTAAAGAGTTTATCCCCATCCAATTAAATTCCCTGAGAGTGTCGTCGTTTTGCACATAAAAATCCGATATCAAGCGCTTCATGAGATTATTTCGAAATCGGAAGAACAAAGACAAAATGATCAAAAAGTCCAACAGTTAAATTTCATTCAGCGACGAAATAATTATGCAGTCTTGTTGATAAAAAAATGTGTAAAATTGTTAAGTAGTTCCGTGCTGTCTGAGATAGATGGTCACGTGTTCTATTAGCATAATAAACCTAGGTTTATTCGACCCCTTTGGTCACTAGAAGCCGTAATGACAGGATAAAAAGAGTAAATCATCGAAATATCGGTCTTTTTGAAGCGTTAGAATTACATGTTTTGATTGCACCGTCTGGCACAATGAACTTGAATAAAAGACGCTCGATTCCCGTCGCAGTATCATATACGTCACGGAAGTCACGAACTTTGTTATTACCTAATATTTATGACATAACTGGTTAGAACCAGTTTCAACATGAAAGGTTCATTTAAAATTTAAGGTCAAAAATTCGAATAGGTCTATATAGGGACGTTAAATAGGGAATGCAAATATTTGATTTTATATGCTTCCGAAAAGGAAATCTAATGTCACACAAGATTCAAACATTATTTCATGCAAATGCTCATAAATGTTCATGTGCTCAAACATATCTAATTCGAGTCGGACGAGTGGATGTACGCGTGTCATTAAAGCCACAGTATATCACTTTGATTTCTAAAACTGTAGTTTTTAAATCAATTACATCATTGCACGGAAGCTTCCGTGGCCGATGGATTATAGTCTCCGACTTGTAATGCCTTTGCCCCTCACCGCTGTGGGCTCGATCCTCGCAAGGGGTGAACATTTTTTATGCGAGAAAGCCTTCCGGTTGGCTTGCGGTAGGTAAGTGGTTCTACCCAGTTGTCCAGATGTGCAACTCAGGCGGGTTTCTGGAGTCTTTCTCCACTAGCACTTTTAGACAGGTGTTGCGGAATGACTGAAATACTGTTGGAGCGACGTAAAACCCAACAAACACACATCATTGCACATAGTTATTTTCGAATAAAATTACCTAGATGAAATTTTCTTGTTTTGGCTTTTTTATTTCTGGCCAGCTTGTTCTCCTCCAGAAGAAGCTTTCTCTTTGTAAGTATTCCTTCAGTGTTAGGCAACATATTAGAAAACCCTATGAGACGATTAGCAGCAGACTGTTTGGTTCTGATTGGATCACTCTTTCCACTGTAAGGCCCTTCCTCTTCATTGTTGACCATCCTTACTTGAAAAATAAATTCCGTATCCGATGTAAGATTTGTAAGGACAACGGAGTTTTGTTGGTATTGTTCTTCGTAGAACTTCCATTTGCCAGAAGGTGACGTAGTTTTCAAACGAATTTGATACTGAAACGATTTGTAAAAGCTTTGTGGAGGACTCCACCTAAGATGAATTGAATCAGCTTTTGGGATGTCTTCAGTTTTAGGGTTTCCCGGTTGAAACTGTAAAAAGAAATGCAAAAACGCTTGAAATTAATATTTATTGGATCAAACATAATTTATGCCAAAGACATGGATAATAGATCGTGTAGAACTGTTTTCTTCTCTGCGTTAAGTAAATAATAAAACAGCATGTTTGTCATTACAAAAGACTGAGATCAAATCTACAATACGTCAACTAATTCTAAACTTTACGTTCGTTCCTTGCATAGACAACCCTTAATAAAATACAATACAAAGAAATACTTTTAATGAAATGGTACTGGGTCATTATCGTTCCATCTGTGAAACTAGACCTGCCGCAGAAAAAAAAATGTTATTTCAATAGTTCGACCATATAGGACGGCGACACTGTTGTGTAAGCTATATGAATATATCTTACTACACAATGGAGAGTTTTTGCCAAGAACAGATTATATATTACATTAGATATCTGCACTCAGAAAATGAAACATTTTGTACACAGATGCTTAAACAAAAGGGGCAGTCTATCGCTTTACAAAGACCTTAGTTTCAGACGTTTATAAGTCCACTAGGTTATCTACATTTATATTTAGATATAAACAACTGTCCTCATTTGACCATTTTCAACAATCTTTTATCGGTCACCTAAGCCTCCGATTAACAAATTGAAAATGTTGGACAGTTGTGGAATCGGAATAGACATCCCTTCGCCAGTCCTTCATTTTAAATGACCCATGACAATAACATTCACGGCGATAAATTGGCAATATGTTACTTACTCCAGTTAGATGGCAAGTGATTTAAGATAACTGAAATATTTATCTGAAGTTTATAATGACTAATTTCGAAATAAAGAAGTGGTGTGGGAAAGAGACAAATGCACTCGGTTATTTCGTCACCTGATAATAAGGCAGTTGGTTTGTAAACAATTATTAGTATACTCAAATACTCCTCGTGATACATACAAGTGTCATTTTACACGGCGATGGGGCACAGTTTTGTCAATGAATAATTCACAGATCGGACATAGTTGGAGTAAAGATTTTGAATAAATGATGATATTACCACAATTGTATATAGGAAGATCATCAAATTAACTTTTGAAATAATTGATATCCGGTTATTATATACTAAGTGCTTTATCAAACATTTGAGCAGAAAATTGGCTATGTTAAGGGTAAGAATTGCCTTAAACACAGCTTGACACCCGTATTGGACATGTGTATAAATCACCCATAACATTTATTTCCGCTCGAGTTTCTCATTTCTACAAACAAATGACATTTAATTTCAGTCTTTTTTCAGATTTCGCCTTTTCAATTTAGTATAATCACGTATATGTATTCATACAATCAATGAACGAGTTCCTTTAATTAGATAAAGCAGGACATATTAAATACAGAGTAAGTAAATGAAAAAGTCAATGAAGATTCACTTAAATTGATAAATCACCCTCCCTACAATATGCTTATATAACCTAACACAATAAGACATACCTCAACCATCAGAGTGATCGACACTTACGGGTTTCATCATGTTAAACACATAAAGTCGTTATCGGGTAATGCCATTGCTATGGTTTTGTTATGAAATCGAAACGCTAAACATAAATATGAATATTTATGTATGAGTCCGTCAAAAGATTGCAAGCGATTTCAAATGTTCATTTTAGCGTGGTATAACATACATGCATATACTTACTAGGTCGACTTTTGGAGTATTCTTTGCTCGAGAACTGAAATGCGATAAATATAAGTTTGAACATCGCCCTTTCAATAAATCTATGTTCATGTATATGTTCAGAAACTGGTTCAAGCTGAACTGTATTGAAATATTTAGTATGCCTTAGTAGGTCCATAGCATAGCGATATCAAGGATACATTTTATCAACAATTTCATCCATTCTGAGTTCATGGGTTGCAACCTCCTTGATAAACCAACACTAAATTATCGTGAGGTCTATTGTCTAACAGAAGATATTTTTGAGGTAAGATTTTCTCTAAATTTGTACATAGTAGACCATATACGTGACTGGAAAAAGTGTATGTATACTCACCTGGAATCTGAAATAGTATTTGTGTCTATCCTCTCTTTCGGTTGGTCTCTTCGGTAAGTTTCTAACGAGGTATCTATAGTGTGCATCTTTGTCGCCTTCATTGCCTTGTGATGGTTTAAACATTCACAACACATTAGCTCTTTTGGGTCACAGTCAGTGCAAATCGCTACTGCTTCTTTGACTTTCCCCTCCTCTTGACACACGCCACATTCTAGTCTATTATCTGTTCTTGCATGTTGGTATTCTTCAGCAGTTATCATAACATGCCACTTGGTTGCTTTCAGCAGTTGATGATGATTCATGCAACCAGGACAAAGAAATTCCTTACATTCCGTGCAGAAACTCGTTGCTGTTACATCTTTTGAAATATATTTACAAGGCTCACATTTTTCTTTTTTCTCTTCGTATGCCTCTTGTATAGCCAATATTTTGTGATCTCTCGTAGCCTTCATGCTCCTGTGAATGGAAAAGCATTCTAGACATAAACATTCACAGCATACTTTACAGAATTTGTCTGCGATTTCTTGTTCGCCTTTCTCATGACAAGGATCGCACATCCTCTGCACTCTATTTTTTATTTCTTCCACGCTGTGCCCTCTCGTCATTCGTTGCATTTTATGAGCTTTGCTGCAGTCACCACACATATACTCGTCACATTTTTTACAGAAACAATTTGCTTCTATATCTAACAAGCCTTGGAAGGTGCACGGTTCACATTGCTTCACGGTGCCTGCGCTTGGTTTAACAACAATTTCTCTAATAGTATGACACCGTGTTAATTTTTGCGCTTTATGGGCTATTACGCATGTTTCGCACAACACTTCGTAACAATTTTCACAGCGTTTTTCAGCTTTGCTTCTTTTGTTTATAAACAAACATGGCTCGCATAATTGCTCTGGAGCAGAATTGTCACTGCACTTTGCATTAAGTGTATGATTTTTAGATATATGACTTTTCATACAAGTTTCACACAAAGACTTGATGCATTCGCTGCATTTTAGCAATGCGCCGCAACGTTGTTTGCAGAATTCACACAAAGCTTGTTCGATATCACTTTCTCCATCAAGCTTCAGGGGAATATGAGATACATCTCTAGTTGCGTTGTACTTGTCTAACATAGTTGCTTGACTATTAGGAGCAGATAAAGGGATAGTATTTTCCTCTGTGCTTAGGTTCAGTTGTGCTGTCCTGATAATGTCTTTCACACTATCCAGTGGTTCTTCTTCAATTTTCGGCAATATCGAGTCGAATTCATCTGCGTCTATGCTTATGTTTGTGGCACCGAGGGTCTGTTGATGTCCCTTTTCGCTCTCCTTCCTTACCTCATTTTTGTCCGACATATTGGAATCTTTAAAGAAAGGAAACCAAGTCACATTTCATTTTGGTGCTAATGTCCGTATTATTTACGTTTATATATTAGTTGTTCAACATGAGTGCATAAAGGCATTTTATAAGTCCAATAATTCAATATTTAGCACGAATGCGAGACTATGTTTATTACATAACATTCTAAAATGACATTCAGTTCTGGATTTTTATATATAACGTCGCTATATAGGGCAGCCATTTCTAACGCTATTCAAAATGACATCAAAAAGGAGAGATAATTTTCTAGTGATATATCAATCCGTGAAAATTACAATATAGATAATGATGTAACATCAGGATAGCATCATAAGTAATGTTATAATAAAGTATTCAGTACATTACTGTACTTTTATGCTGAACAACAAAGCTTGGCGGCTTGCTTGCCCTCCTTAATATATGCAAAACTGCACAAATCGATTTTAAACAGTCTTATCATTTGAGGCTTGTGATTTTAACCCATAATCATTTGGGCCGCGTCACGCGAAAAGGGGCACTCGGACGTGTCAAAAAAGTGCTGACTCAGCTCTTTTTCAGCGCTATTATTCCAGCATA
>JAULCE010418834.1:0-17160 GCA_032359355.1 Macoma nasuta | reverse complement strand
AATACACAACAAATATTTAATCGTCTCTGTGATTTGTTCCGCTAAAATATTTTTTTTATTTGAAAATAGTCCCAACCGACACTTTTAAATCTGGCGCCGAAAGAGTTAAAGAGATTCTTCAAATACTCTGTTTGAGATGTTTGTGAATAAACGAAACCAGGTGTTTGTAGCCAGTACATGGACAGCGTATGACATTAACATTCATTCATTTAAATACTTCAATACAGTTGATAAAATTGAGCAAGACTTACCCAGTATTCTAAATGTTTCATTAATTAAATGTTTATATATATGTATGACACCTTAAGTACATCACGTGTGATAATATTTATTAACAGTACACCCACCTTATTACTGAACTAATGAATTGCCAAAACAAAAATAATCAAATCAGTTCTAAAACGTTTTATTTTATTTCCGTCTAGACATTATTACAGAAACACTTATATAAACGTATTATTACATTCTAAGTATTTCAGTTGATAATAATGAGATGATACATGTTTTTAAAATTTTCTTTTTTAAACACGTAGGTGCCATTTCAGCTTATTGTTATTGGTATGTTGAATTTATAAAACATCGATGCTCATAAATAGGCACGCCAAGGCATTTGAGCAAATTACAGTTACGTGATATTTGAAGAACGCGTCTGTTTTCCACCAAAAAAAACGTATACGCCATTTTAAAATAAAATGGCATGTACGTGGATTTCGAGGAAAGTGATAAATCTCACAATAAATTTATGAAAATTTAAATTTTATACTCTTCGATCAATAACACGCATCACGTCGTTTTAAATATTTACATAAAATACGCTTCTAATCTTAAAGACGTTACTCCATGTGCTATTGTTTGACTTATCTACAGCCACAGCCAATACTTACAGCGCATCATACCCGGGTTTAAATGAAATGTCAGAATAGTATAGGGTTCGTTATTGTTATTGTTAAATATAAACATGATTGAACAAAAGAATATAATGAGCATGTGTTTTTATATAAGTAGATAAGAAGGTCTTGCAGGACATAAGCCAGGCTTAACTGGATTTCAATACAAAGATACTATTGCTTTTAAATAGCTATCTTTAAACTTCAGTGCAAGCTTTGTAACTTTAGTTTAATGCATTAAATGAATGATTTATTCGAAATACTACGTTTAATTTCAACATGACTAGATAATTCAGTTTTCATTATGGATACATTAATTACAAACTAACCATTCAAGCTCGTTTAGATTTAGGTTAAACTATCACCTAATATCTCAAGCTGAAATCATAACCTAACAATTTAAAGTTTGTATATTTCATTCAAATGTATTGACAATGCCTTTATAGCGTTCCATTGCCCTTGAACAGCTACCTGCTAGTTTGGTACACCTGTATGCTTACATTTTATAGACAATCATAGACTTCAACCAATGTTTGCTATGAATCAGTATGGAACTAAAGAATCCACCTCGATGCCATTCAATAATCAATGTTTTAAAATTTGTTTTGTTTGGGATGACTCGCAGCACTCTCTTTTACGTACATCATGATATCATTATATTAATTATGCATGTCATTGATGTTTATTTCTTTATAATGAGATATTTAACCAGTTGATGCCTATTTTAAAATTGTCGGATGTATCGGGATAAGATAAAGTATTTTTAAGAAATAATAAATAAATGAGAGCTGCTCTGCGATTTCATACATTAAGGACTTTCAAACAGTGTAATTGAAGATCAGACGCCACGTCTCTGACGTGGCATCTGATCTTTGTCTACACTGTTTGAAATTGGCCAAAAGTCGTAACTATTTTGTTCTCTACCGTTCTAACTAGATTTTTGCATAGCTAGATGCACTATTTCTAACATAATATCTGGTCTAATCTACACTGTTTGAACTGTCTTAAGGTAGGAAATTGCACAGCAGTGCTCAAATATGATTAATCAAACTTTGATCTTTTTGGTACACTCATATTCGGAACAAATTTTGTTGCAAGAATATGAAGTCCCTGATCGGATTCCGCCTTCTTGCAGTGTCGATTTGGGTCGCCCATGGTGGTAAAAGTGTAAAATATTTAAATGATAAATACCGTGTCCGAAAATTAAGAAAAATGTATTAACTGGAACTGTTCTCATCGTGTCACAGTAAAGTAGTTGTCGAGATAAAAGTGCGTGAAGAAAATGCAAACAAAGTTAAACTCGGCATCTGTCAATGGTATTTATTCGGTAGAACACCATCATCGACGAGCGGCAGTGGACGAGTACCGAGTCTTAACAACAAGCGGCGTCTCCGTACAGTATTAACCTTTTACAACGGTATAAATCAAAGTTATGTATCTTAAGTTGAGTGTTACGTAATGAAAACAATTTCTAGAGGCAATGGTTAAAGGGGACCTTTATATGATCTCTTTGTTATACAAGAGTGTCCTTTGTAATTGACATTTATATCATGCGACGTGACTTGAAAAGTATAACCAAGTTTGTTTTATGGCTCCCTCTAACACTATGAATGTATTACTACTATCAGGCTCTATATATATCTTTTGCACTTTATATCTAATAAAACGACGGAGCTGTTTGATCCCTATATTCAAGCGATGAGAAGCAAATGTTAATATGTTTTTCTAAATTCACGATGTGCCATTTTTTTTTACAAAAAAGGCATAAGCGTGGGATAAGATGAACACCAACTATTCATTCTTAACATATACATATGTATATGCAATTTGGCACAATGGCAGTTACTTGCTTTTTTACGAACATCGACGATGTGTATTTAAAAATGTTTTGTTTGTCACGATTATATCAAACCGATTACGGTACTTTCCCGAATGTTGATAATGAAGAAACACTAAGACATAAAGTATATATAAAATGAATGATATGTTTAACCCCTAATCTGCCGTATATAGACTAAATCCGCTTATGCATATAGTGCAGTTTTCAATCAGTCGCAATCTTGATAAGACATGAAGATAACTTGAAATATGCACCAAACAACGACAAACACGTTAAATCTTTCATGTCATTACCCTGGCATAGGTTTGCTCTAGACTTTCATAGCCAATTATATACAAAGCAAGTCGATTTGTGAGATTTTAAATGAAGAAGAAGATATCAATATCAGCATATGAATTTCAAGTGATATGTGGTGAGAGTTTGCAGTTAGATATGGTAGGTGAAGTTGATCGTTGAATCCAGCGAGTGGTAAAAATATATGCATGTACTTGATAGAGCGTCGTGGCTAGGACAATATGACTGACCCATGTCTTCATATGCTATTAAGACTACTTCACAACAAAATAATTTGACGAAAATGGCGATATTGAGGTAATATGAATATCCGATATTTGAATTGCTTTGAAAACATTGTGAAGCATTTTCCAACAACAATTTTAACAGTCGTCTCATACCGAGGCACCAAATAACCTTTCTATGATATAAGCAGTTGAGTAAATGTATCCCTTCTCGTCAATCATTTTCGAAGTTCCTATGAGAACCAGAACACTTACAGTCACTGACAATTATAGCTTATTTTCTGCGAACTCAATATATTTCTAAGTGTCTGATGTCATATCGTGTCTAATTGGTGTTTATTCTGGAGTTTTAGAACTCGTTAATCTATACGTCTAGACAATACGTGCATTTTAAAGATTCGGCAACTTTAATACAAATGTTATTGTATTATTTTGGTCGATACTTACAAGAGTACAACGAACACACAACATTAAGGTATTATCTCTTTTTTAAATCAATGTAACGAAACCGACATACAGTTTGGGAAAACGTTTTTTTACCGTTTCAGCACTAACGTATCGAAGTAAATAAACAATACATGGAACGATAAAATATTTCTTACACCTCTTATTTTTTATAATAACAATAGTATTAGCTTCAAATCCTGTTTCACTACAGACTATGTTTAACCTCGTACACAAGGAAATAATCTATGAAAAACAGATGATCGAGGCAAAAGAAAACGTATGTTTTGAATTATATTGAAATCATCGTAGAAGTGAAGCATTTGCTCGTTACTTGCAAATGCTCCATTTCCTACAACGATGTCAATAGGCCTCAGTCACAGAGGCTCTCAAAAGGTACTTCTGTGGAGAAAAGGAATAAATGCCTCTGATAAAGAATGTTTATTAGTTTGCAAGTCCAGCGTCAAGTATAATCTATTTGGATCATGAATACTTGCGAGTCTAGACAATATATCGTCTACCACACACTGTTATCAACATACTTGTGAAAAGCTAATAAAAGCAATTTAATTGTCAAGTTTAAGGAATATCAATCTTTAAATAAAATAAAACTTATTACCCTTTTGTGTATATCCGTCAATGTGAACATGTTCCTAGACGATTTAAGTAATAAAGATGTTCTCTTGATAAATAACGCAGATATAAGAAAACAGTCTCTGCCATTACAACAGAGGCTATCTTTATTGCTTTTCCGATAATTATGATAACAATTCCAAAAACCTGATCAAAAACAATATTTTTTACATGAATAAAAAACTGTCAACCTTATTATCTCAAACTCGGTTGAATCTTATAAGAAACGTAACCGAAAATAAAACCGAAAATAAATACTGAACCAACAACATAGGATATTGCTATTTGCTAACTTATCGACGTTTTGGGAATATTTTTTTTTATTACTTCCGTTTATTTAATGTAGCCATGCCAACAACAACATAAGTAGTTTTGACTGTTTTCATGTCTAATGAATGTCAACTCAGTATAAACGTTGCACGTAAAGTCACAGATAAAATAGACATAATTTACCTCTTCGCGTATTCGTTTACAATTTCTCCATAATAAAGAAACGGCAATGGCAAACGGAAGATTGGATGTTGATTTTGTACTGATGTTGGTGTTAAACCACCGGTAACGTATAACCAGGATCCGAATAACTATACAAGACTATTGAAAGATTCACCTGTAGCAGCCCATTAACTAACAGGAGCAATTATGCGCATGATGATAGTTCACCTGCTTCAATTTAAATTTTGACAGATTAAATTTTATTTTTGCTTAAATATTGGCCGAGTTTCAAACGGGTTGGATCAGTATGAGACGCCGAGTGACTTAGCATCTCATCCGGATCTTAGTTGTTTGCATATGACACTATGTTTCTGGGTAAGCAGTGCAAGGGTTAAGCAAAATAACAGTACTAAGGTAACCATAAGTATGTAATTTAAACCCTTTAAGTAGGAACCAATGAATCATGCTTTTGATGAATTATAAACACTCGACTTACATCGCAACGTCATATCAACAAACTGACGGCGTCATACACTACGTCAACAAATGGTCACTAAGTGACATGTGAACATGGTTAGCGTCTGGTGTTAAGCTAGCACATTTGCATAGTTACTCAACTAGTGGTTTACGATATATATGTCATGGGTTTGTATCTCTCAGATATGTTAATTTATATAATAAAACGTAGTAACAGCATAAAATATAGATTTAGATTCTAAGTACCATTTAAGAACTTAACAAAATTTTCCATTTCTCAGTTTATGATTACCCTTTACCTCGTATGATATGTAAATAAGGACATAATCTTATTAAAAGTATGTCTATCTATTCCCAAATGCTTAATCTATTTTTGAATTGATTTGAAATCATTGTATGGAATGTAGTTTTTGCTGTTGAAAAGCAAAATCTTGTTTCAGTTCCTAAATTTACTTAATTCCTCATCTGCATCGGAATTCCCAAATGGCATTTATATGGGAAAAAAAGGTTTACTTCGTCACTCATTTAGATCAAAGCCCGAGATTAGTCCTTGCTAATCTGTTAAACTTTGAATTGATTAGGGACAACATCTTATCAAGGTACTTCTATGGCAGTGAATCAATATTATTTATCTCATCTTACGACGCAGTTTATGAGATTTATGTTTTAATAAATACGTCCATGTCGGATATCATTTTATGCCGACTCCTCTAAAATTGCTGACGAAGAAACAAAATATGGATTGTATATAATGAGTTTG
The DNA here is from genome assembly GCA_032359355.1 of Macoma nasuta. Taxonomy (NCBI): domain Eukaryota; kingdom Metazoa; phylum Mollusca; class Bivalvia; order Cardiida; family Tellinidae; genus Macoma; species Macoma nasuta. The sequence goes on along the minus strand of JAULCE010418834.1, from coordinate 11,169 downwards.
CACTCTTAAATTTGAAAATATTCTTACTAGCTATATTATTGCTTCCCCGTGTCGGAAGAAACACTAATGCATTATGAGCTGGTTTGTTCCGTTTTCTAACCCATCTGTTTCATTTAGATTTTGGTAGTCAATTATTACATTATACAATGGTTGGCGAGATTGATAGATGCCAATTATATCGAAGGAATATACAAATGGTAAGTCATAGAAATCGATATAGGTTAACAAACGGTGCAATGGCACAACCTAGATGATTGGTTAACCCTTTTATTCCACATCCTTTTTGAAAAGTACATGATAAAAAGGACGAATATCGAGGCAATTTTGAAAAAAATGCTTACTTTCCCTCAATGTTTTCAAATGTCGTTTGCGACACAGTCGGTAATAAGCGCTTCTTTGATTAAAGAGTTATATACAAAATGGGCTTTACAACGCTTTTTCCTGAAAGTGTCTAGTGGAACTTTGGTTCTTATTTCGACTGCTTCATTTTCAAACTTCACAGATTTACTTATTTTTTGGCAAAATTATTGGCCGAGTGTCAAACAGGTTTGATCCGAATGGGTCGCCGAGTTACTCATATGACATTATGGTTCTAGGTATGCAGCTTTGGGGTTATACACAGCAAAGTATATCTCAAAGGACACAATATTGGGGATATATTGAGAAAGGATACGCATTATTCATCTTAAGAGTTAGATTTGATATGAAAGTTACATACTACATTCTTAAACAATATTGTACCGGTGAATTTCTTAAAAACAAAAAGTAAACATAGATAGCCAGCAGTCTATACCACATAAGTAAGTCTTAGTTTAGCAAAGTTGCACCTTCGTCCTTTATGAAGACCGACGCCAACATATATGTAATAAAGACAGTTTATTTTCTGTTTAGCATTCATCAGAATAATTCATATACGAAAATATAAAACTACATAGAGATGCTTACAATGTTTAAGGCAGTACAATAGTTCTGGTCGTAATGTGCATTGAATATACATACCATACATGTATACATACTTCGAAATGACGACACTCATACAATTATGAATGTCGTATTACTTACAGATAAGTAGGTGAACTTGTTAAAAGTGCTTTACATTGGTGTCAATATAAGTTATATATACTAAAATATAATTATTGTTCTCTTTTTCATCTAGTTTATTGCGGCATTGATTTCCATTTTATACATTAAAGGCCATACTTATGTTTCTGACTATAACAAAACACCTGATTTATTATATTTTACAAACACCTCCAAAACAATAATGTGATCAAACATTGCGAAAACATTTACTAAAACAAGAGGTGCCCTTATTTGACAAATATCAAGATCCCATTATTTACAACGTTGAAGTATAATTATATTCGGTTGAACTGGTTTGTGAATGGCTAATAGGCTATTGAGTTTGGTTTTGACATGGTTTCCTTTTTAACAACTACATGTAAATTAATCATTTACTTTTGCAGTCAACTGCATGCTTGTGTTAAGCCTTTTACACTGTTTGAAATTCGAATTGGGATTCTGTTTAGCTCTTTGACATTGCTATACAACGTGATGCAACATGATCTGAAATTTATAATGGAATGGTTCCACACGATCAAAGCAACAAGTTATGTTTTTACTGTTTTTAAACTTTCTTTGATAATCCTTTACGCGTTTTGATACCCTTATCAAAAAGACAGTGACAATTTTGATAAAAGGTAAAGCTAGGTTAAAAGACACTAGATCTTTACTTTGACTCACCTTACATCGTGTTGTAACATGCTAATATACTAAATGGCACCCGAACTTTACTTTAACTCATTCTTAGATGCAGAGTTTAGACTCAGGATAACACAAATATTCTATCTTTCACCTAGTAGCAGGTAGTCAATAATTAGTTGTCTTAGAATGTGTTGTCCAGATAGGACATGTATTTTTAAATATTTACAAGATATTCTATTGTGTGTTTCATTTCCCCTACAATTTAATCTCATCTCAACGACTCGTCACTTCGATATGATAGTTATAGTCACGATAATACATATAGATAATCGTAACACAGACTCGGTAAATCAATATATTACCAGACTGGTCATTTGTGCAATGCAAAAACCTTATTTCGTAAAAATGCAACTCTATCAAAAGTGATGGAAGTAAATGTACAACACTTAAGATTAACATTACCTTAACAGAAGCGCATTTCAGCGCCTCTGTAACTGATAACAATTGAAGACATTAAAGAAATTGGAGCATTTGCTTGTAACAGCAAATGCTTAATTACTAGCAAATGCTTCAATTCTTTCAATGTTTTCAATTCAATTTTTAAAGGGCATTTTTCTTTACCTAGATGTTGGTATTTTCATTATATTCTTTTCTGATGGATTAGTCTAAACTAGCTTGTGGATGAAAGGGAAAATATCCTTTTTTAAGTGGTAGAAAAATTGATCTTATGATATATATTTCAATATTTGAATATTACACTTCAGTTCAATAATTTGGTTTGATGTGAAACAGTTATTCTAACCTCTGAAAATTTAAACTAACAAATAGCCCTCCTAATTTCGACATAATGAGAGGTGAGTGTAAGTGCGGAAACACTTTTATCACTAATAACGTTTTGGAAAATTTGTGATTTCTTATTTATCCATTTGCTCTTCTGAAGCGTCTTTCAGAACCTCTGAAGCAGATTGGGGAAATCAAGCATTTGCTAAAAGAATTTCTTGTGAAAACGTCTAAATAGCATGAGGAGTGGTTAATCACTGATTCGATTAAGAGTATGGCATACTGCCAACTATTATAATGCCATCATCACCGTTTTAAGCAACTGATACTGCGATGTTTGGTTTACAGTAGTGAAGGTCTGGAGAAAATCAACGTGGTTCTAGCGTTCTTCCTGTTGATATAATTATGGTATTAACAATGATAAGTTCACAGACTAACAACATATGAAATGCGATACAATGATTTATATGTAAACTAACATTTGCCTGGTTTTTCTTACCGCCCGCTGTTGTCAACTATGGTTAAATATGCAATATTTCAAATGAAGTGGCTGCTTCACTAGTTGCATTACGGGGTCTTAATCATAAAGTCTAAGTGCAACGTTTGCTTAATGAAATTACGAATATCTTAATGTTTAGCAGCTGTATGCACACACAGAGCTGCATATCAAGAGAACATTCAATACAAAATATGAATGTACATAAAAGTAAATATATTATAGAAATTAATTGCTTCTGTAGTGACATAATTATCCTGTTTGTCATGTTTTCGATAATTGAAAATGGCAAATATAGCTGTTACCATGTTGCTGTAGGAAAATAATATGCGCTATTTTGAACCAACAATTCCAACGGTAAAATACTTTACTGTCTTACCCGAAGCAACTATAGTTTCATTAGTTAGTTTAATGTCATTCTGTGCCTCAATCAGAATACAATATCATGATAAACAATCATGGCTTTCAGTGAATTTGTGATTCTGAGATTATGAGGATAACTGTCATTGTCACTAACAGTTACCTAATGTTCCCGACGGCTTCTTTTCTGCAAATTAATATCAAGTCAAAGAAACGTTTTAGTTCATCTGGAGTCACTTAAATTGCATATCTTCGTTTTTTCTAAAATCCCGTATGTGCTTCTTTTAGAATATGGAATATACATGGTTTTAGAATACGGACAATTTCTTCTAAAGCCACGTTAGTGCCGTTTTCCAGAATTAAAGTTACGTGTTTTTTGAAGAACTACGACGACTTCTTGCAAAAGTCATTTCAGTACCATGTATTTTGACCATTTTAATGCTAAATTTTAAGATGGATTGTTCTAATATTGAAATATGACCAGTTTGTAAAAGTTTATTGGGATGATTTTCCCTTAATATTCATAAATGACAAACAGAGTAGATCACTAATCAGAGGGTTCCTCAAGGAGCCCTCTGATCTGGATCTAAACTGTTTGCAAAGGCATAAAATCTTGTTTCCCGCACTAAAAAGTTTAAATGGTAGATTTGTGTTTTGGCAAAATACACCGACAGTATCTGCTTGTGCAGACCTCACAGTAATCTAGAAACTCGGCACACTCTCACAGTAATCAAGAGACTTGACAACCTCTCACATTAGTCTAGAGGCTCGGTAAACTCTCACAGTAATCTACAGACTCGACAAACTCTCTCTAGAGAATCGGCAAACTCTCACAGTAATCTAGAGACTCGATAAACTCACACGTTTGTAGCAGATCGTGAATAGCCTTAAGAAATTTGGAACAATAGTTATTGCTTATTTGAACTATATTAAAAACGTGTAAACCGTGCCTTATACCAGCAGATCATAATGCATTGCGGTTATGGTGAGTTCCTGTTTTACGGCCCCATATAACATGTGTATCCAAAACGCTACTTTCCTTATTTTTTGACCTTGAAAAGACGATTCTAATGAGTCGTCACTTCATAGAAAGATAAATAGATTTTACGCATGCGTATCTGTATCTCTGCAGTGTGCTCTTCTGTAACTGTTGTTGACATACGCGAAAGAAAATCGGAAGCCAATATGCCACAAAGCATTACGATGTACTGGAAAGACGAGTATGAAATATTGACCACAGAGTCTCCGGAGACAACAATGCGGGAATAAAGTTTACACGTCTGTTTGAGTCGTAATTCACTTAATAAGCGTAGATGAATAGCCCCGGTGTGTTTATCATCCTGCGACATAGCTTCATGCACCTACTAGATCAATAGCGGCTTTGTGATAAAAGTAATGAACGATATAAATGGTCTTATACATTATACAAAGTTTCATTCCATTTACGACATGAACCTATTATGCGATTTATCCTGTCACGTTTATTGATAAATAAGTATTCACTAATTCAGCGATTTGGAACTTGAGAATAAGCAGTGTTGCTTCTCATGAGTGTCAAACAGTGTAGAGATATGTCTTATCCGACGTCTGATCTGGGTCTTAGCTCATTAATCACCACAAGGGTGAATCAGAGACTATTGCCATCAATGTGTTTTGTGTTTGCAGTCTTGGTTTTTATGACACGTCTCAAATTTTAACCGAGACAAATTTCTATCATAGTCTAAACATATAACATACATTCTTGCTATCAAATATGCACATTGTTCTCGTTTATCTATGATAAGCACAGTTTGACATGAACATAAATAGCTATCATCTTTCGGAACACGCCAGTGTCTGGCTACTGATAGGAACCTTCCGAAAAATGATACATATATACTTCAAAATGTCGTTATCATTGTTCCACTTCTGCTACATACGCCAGCAATTCCATGAAAATGTATCTTCTACATAACTATATATCTTGATTGATATGCCAAACAAGGTCCAGTCTATACTCTTAAGATGTTCCATGACATGACGAGGTTGTACGTACTTGATAACAACCTTGCTGGTGATTTAGTTCTTCTAGTAACGAGGTTAGGTGCTTCTGCGAGCCATGTAAGTGTATATGAAACGACCATCGTATAATAGTCTTGCGAACATAAATACCATTAGAATATTGATTGTGCCATCGTTTTGCAATGCGATGACTTGTTTCCACTGGTCGCACGTCTAATGTTAGATAACATAAGATAGTTTGCAATTAATAACGATACCTCAGAGGAAAAGTGATGGCATATGAATATGTGTATGTATATTAGATGTGTCCGTAAACTTTAGATAGGCTGTGTTACCGCGAGAAAGAAAGGTTAATAAATGCTTAATACCAGCCTCGATGGGGATTTGATTTTTCCAGCGATGCGATTTGGTGCTGTTAAATCTTCCAAAATCATCTGCGATCAATGACTTGACGTACGATTAAAACACGTCGGTTGAAACTTGTTTAAAATAATATATTTTCATGAAATAAATAACACAGAAGAATAATTAAACACTATCAACGGATTTACCAAATTCATGAAAACAGATCTTGTTTTGTTGCAAACACGCAAACCCCCTGTTAGAAGCCGCCGTTTCAAGATAGCATCTGATCTAAATGAAATACCACTTTAAGGCGACTTTGACGTCGCAAGTCGATTGCCTCGTTTCAAAACGCTTACAACTTGGTTAAACAAGGCCGTTGCTATGAATATATAAACGAAGAAATGTCTAACATATGCGATTTTATATCTGTTCATATTTAATTACGACTTGAATACCCCAAAATAATCACTGGGGGTATACTTGTTTTTCTACACCGTGTGACAAGTCCTCATATATATTTATTTTCTAGACAACGACTTTTTAATCTTACAATTGGTCTTACAAACCATTAAAAGTCAAAGCAGTCAATAATTGTAGCATGCACAAATACGTCGATCATTGATAGTTCGCACTCGGCGAAGTCAAATGAATTCATGTTTAAATAGAAACTAAAATCAGAACCAAAACATTTATTTGTTGTTCTGTGGATGAGTGTCGAAGTCGGTGGACTTTTTTCATTAGCTTTGAGTACCCTTGGATAGATATTTTGGTAATACGAATTAAAACAAAAGATCATCCCGACATAGACGTTACTAGTTTGTTTTTTCTGTATGGTTTTACGTCACTTCGACAGTATTTCAGTCATTGCGCGACGCCCGGCTTATTACTAGTGGAGGAAGACCTCAGAAACCCGTCTAAGTTACACAGACGGACACTTGGGTAGAACCACTGACTTATCGCAAGCTAGCCGGATGGCTTCCTCACATAAAGATTTTCATCCCCTGCGAAGCTCGAACCCACGGCGGTGAGGGACTCAGGGATTTTCGACGTTACTAGTTACGGCTATATACAAAAAGAGTCATGCACTTTGTCAAGCTGATTTAAATCATTATCTCTTTCAACCCTTGTTGATACATAGAGGCTTAATGTATCTCATTCTACATTGTGTGTACAAATATATTAATTGTCTACGTGCTTGACAGGATTACTTACAGCTCTTTTAAAATTGCCAAGTTCCGGTTCTGGTTCCGGTTCTTCGTATACCCATATAACCGCTATAGTATGAAAAAATGGCCACCTATACATTTAACTCTTTTCTCCACAAGCTGTGTCAGACAAACCCACAACGAAATAATCTGATGAAACATATGAAAATCTAGGTAATGAAAAAAGTATTTAGTTAGTTTAGTGGTGTAATTACATTCATCACTTATAAAGATACAGTCTGTAGAGGACATGTTAATTGAACAAATTGCTACAACATATAGTGAAAGCCGTAAAATTTACTCGAAAACAACTGGTGTAATTTAATGTTGCATAGAAATTGTTTTTATTTTGTTAACATCAGACACAACCCCAAATTAACATATCATTTGCACACATATATCGGAAAATTGGAAAGAGGAAGTTCGCATCGACCTTAAATTTTTTAAATATATGGTTCGAGACATACTTATTCTAGATGGTCTTGAGTCCTTGCCAATGAATTTACTCCTTTGCTCCATAGAAACATTTCTTGACGCCTCTGTTGCTGATCACTGTTAGATGCATTTTGGGAAATAGAACATTTGATCGTTACGAGCAAAAATTAATGCTCGTTTCCTACAATTATTTCAAAACAATTTAAAAGGGATATTTTGTCGTGTATTATCGTTTCCTTATAGCTACGTCTAAAATAGCATATGGGGAAACTGGTTAAACTCATTCTTTCCACCAGCTGTGGTGTCATTAGGGCATACGCAAAAGTCTATATCTCCAACGTCGATGTCAAAGATCATTGCGACGCATACATCGCGATGACAATGTTCATCAATGGTTTCGAACCATATTGCCATTGAGACGGCTTTGCTAATCAGAAACAAGTACGTCCGATCAGCAACAGATACCTTAAACCATCACATCGCTTGTACGAATTAGTATGAAAGCAAAGCTGTGTTTCAAAGAATTAGTTGGACATTGAATATATAATTGAACTGGACTTTGCGTTATTAATTATCGCATAATAATATGTTTTATGTATATAATTGTCCAAAAAATAATATAATTGAGAAAATGTAACCCTTAACGCGCATCTTAGATTGTTATATAATCAAATACCATCTGTTTCATTTCTAGTAATGCCCGATTTACTTAAGTCGCATACAACTATTGTTTAAATGCCAAATAGCTTGGTACCACACCAGACGCTGAGTTACTTGGCGATTGTTTAAGAACCATATTGTATTAAGATGCCACTACCATGTTTAAGAATGGGCTACCGCTGAGTGAAACTGTTATTTACACATATTGTCACTTAAGGCAATGAAGCTTATTGGAGTTAATAATGAAAGTTTGAGTTATAGTCATGCAGCAAAGCACCGCGCTGAGAACCGTGACTCTAAAGCAATACCCTGCTGAACATGTGGACGCTAATGTAGTTTATCATAATAATTGAATTAATCAGATATAACCGCGTCGTGATCCATCCGTCAAATAAGATGCTCAATTACCACAATTACCTTATTTCTTATAAAATAATCCAATCGTGATTTTGTATGACAGCTTGTACGAGACATGAAATTCTTTATAGCGATGTCGATCAAACGACGTTGGCATTTTTCAAGAACAGTAAAAACGTCGGGTTTCTGCTAAAACCACGTATCTGCTTGTTCGTAAATTGATGCTTATATTGTTTTAAAATAATTGTCGATGAGTTTTAAACCTTTTGGCAAATGGTCGGTTTTCTTCTATAAACACGTGTGTTCCATTGTTCAAAAATGTCATGTACGAAGTTTTAGAAGGAAACCGACCATTTTCTTCTAAGATAAATGAAAACTGCGAATATGGTCGTTACGTGCTTTTTGAGGAAGATCGATCATTTTATTCAATCCACGTTAGTGCCAATTAACAGAGACGTTGTTTTAGAAGAAAAACTGTCGAAGTGTATTGAAATGGGAGCTTCAAACACCATCTACGAATCATTTTTGATAAAAAGGCATTTTCGTAAGCATAAAGGTAAAGAACCGACTATGCATCCGACATGTTTCCTGTTAAAAAAAATCTGTTCGATTGTGTTTGCAATACTATGTTGTTCAGAAGTTAGGTGAAACTACTAAACGGAGCGAAATGCGACTGTCGTCATGACGGTATGATTTTTAGCACCTTCACTGTAGGAAGCAATTCTGCGGATGTACATAATTGCGTTTGCCTTATTTATAAACTTCACAGATTATCTTATATTTTAGCAAAAATATTGGCCGAGTGTCAAACAGCTTGGATCGAGTTACTCGGCGTCTCATCTGGAGCAAAGCTGTTTGGAAATCACACTATAGTTAGGATAAGCAGTGAAAGGGGTTGATATAACTATACAGTCAAACCTAAATGGTACTTTCTGCATTTCTTTGTTTTGCATTCAGTGACCAATTGGCATTTATAGTCGCTCTGATATGATATTTAATGGCCGCTCAAGACAGGTTTGACTGTATGGCACTGTTGATAACATTATAGCCTCTATGTGCAATAATGACTTGGCTTTAAGATGTCTTTGAGGGTGGAATTATTATATTGTAAGCTCTTGTATTCTCAACAGGACTCGTTCTGAGATATGCAAATAGTATTAGTTCAGATCAACGACCATGCCTACCTTTTAGTTTCTATCAACTATGATCACCATTTGTTATAAGACCTCCGTGGTCGAGTGGTTACAGTCTTCTACTTACTTAGCCATTCCCGCGGGTGTTTTATCCCGGCCTTTGGCTGGTTCTTATATCAAACATGGGAAGTATTCCGGCTGTCCGCCTGGATTAACAGGTCTGCTACTAGGGTCTTCCTTCACCAGTAATGAGTCGAGGCGAACAAAAAAAACCAAAGCCCTATATTTAGTAATAGAGAACAAAGTATTAGTTATTCATTGGTGGAATATCAAAAAGCAATCGTCCTCTTTTTCCTTCGGTGATATCCTATTTTATGTATTTATGTCCAACATTTACAAAGCAGCACACTGCTATATCTTTTAACCTATAACGTAATACACTATGTATATCCGATAAGACCAATTGAATATCGTAGACCTTTCCACAACAAGCAAATCTGATAAATAGGACGACTATATCTATGAGAAAAAAAATAAATCAAATTTTAAGGTTAAACAACATTTGAAACATGCAATGCTGCAGATTCCGCAATGTCCCAGAGCTTTTTTATGAGACCTGAAGTATATAAGAGTCAAAATGTGCATTTTTGCTGCAAAAGTTAAACCCTTATCATGCCGTCAAAAGAAGGTCCTCTTACTTATCGTCTGCTTGATCTCTTAACCTTGGTCAATCTGAATTTTGGTGAAACTGTTGCATGAGTGTCAAACAGCAACGTTGAGTTCAGGCGTCTTATCCGTGTCCAAACTGGTTGACGACATTACTATGGTCGCTGTAGGCGTGATAATGGTAACATCACGAAGAGGCGTCAGTCTAGGTATATTTTCTTCCTTGCGTGTTATGCATTCTATTATAGATTAACTTTCAAAGAAGTCTATTACAATGACACGTAAGAAGTAAGTTATCTTACGTAGAAAATAGATGAAACAAAAATACAATCTAAATATTTTTTCCAAACAACATAGTTGAAATTCCCCTTCATAATTTATAATACAATATCCTGATGTATCGGGTAAAGCGTTAGTTGTTCAAAATATGGGTAGTATATTCATTTCAAAGTTTATGATATTGGTTTGAAGTTTTAAAACATGGACATTTTTAGTAAATTATTATACTTTCCCCATATTAACATAAAATATTCTGCCACCAAACTTAACTACCAAATCATGCCCGGCTTAGTTCCTTGTAAAAGGATCCACATTTTGTTCATATTGACATTTGCTTGATTAAGTGCAATGTTTCTTCTTAAATTAAAATAAAAATAAAAATAGTGTACGTAACATATAACTATTGAAATATACATTGTGTTCTACATCTTACAGTCGGAGTAGCCTTATTCTTCACCAACTAAAGCGTCAATCACTAATCAATGATTACATACACAAACAATTTGGAGCCAGATCAACCGCCGAATTATTAGGCGAGTGACCTGGCTCCAAAATGTTTGATATTCATAGTAATACAATATGAAACCACACCATAAAGTTGTCATTATTTCATATTATTTCAATGCGTTGGAGATGCGTTAGCGTTTAACTCTTTCACCGCCGTAGTGGCCTAAATGCGCTGTTGAAAATAGTGCAGTCCCAGATCTGACGCCTCGTTATAAGGCGGCGTCTGATCTGGGACTTCACT
>JAULCE010417723.1:0-17160 GCA_032359355.1 Macoma nasuta | reverse complement strand
ATTTTTCTATATATATATATATATTATATAAATATTCAATAATATATAAATTTATAAATATATAATAATTAATTAAATTATTATATTATTTATATAAATTAAATTAATAATAAATAAATATGAGAATATAAATTTTTATAAATTATATCTACATTTTTAAATTTTAAAATTTTTTATTTAAATTATTAGATATATAATAATATATTAAATATTTATATATATATAAATATCTATTAATTTATAATTAGTATATAGTTTTTTTTAAAAAAAATTATTTTTTTTTTAAAATTTTTTTTTTAAAAAAATAAAAAATAAATAAATTATATTTCATTATAAAATTTATTTATTAAAAATTTTTTGTTTATTTTTAAAAAAAAATGATTTTATTATATAAATATTTTTTATAAAAATAATACATTTAAGAAATTTTTTAAAAATTTATATTAAATTATTTAAATAATTTAATTTTATATATATATATATATATTATAAATATTGAATAATATATAAATTTATAAATATATAATAATTAATTAATAAAAAAAAAAAAAAAAAAAATGATGATTTTTTATTATTAATTAAATATTAATAATAAATAAATTTTATTTAATTATTAGTTATTAAATTTATTTATTATTAATTAAATATTAATAATGAATAGATTTTATTTAATTATTAATTATTAAATTTATTTATTATTAAAATTTAAAAATTATTTTTATTTATAATATATATATATATATATAATTTTTATTAATTATTTTAAATAATTTTATTCATAAAATAATTTATTATAAAAATAGTTTATTAAGTATAATTTAATAAATAATTTTTTTTTAAAAAAAAAATACTTTTTAAGATTTAATTATATAATAAATTTATGAATAGGGGGAATAAATTTATTTTCATTTTTTTTTTATATATATATATATATATATACAATTAATTAATTCAGATTTAGTGATTAAAATAAATTATTTTATTATATTTATATAATTTGATTGAAAATTAAATTATATATATATATATATAAATAAATATATGAATTTAATTTTTATAAAAAATTATTTTAAATTTTTATTATATTAAAAATATTTTTATTAATTATTTAAAATAATTTTATTTATAAAATAATTTATTATAAAAATAGTTTATTAAGTATAATTTAATAAATAATTTTTTTTAAAAAAAAAAATATTTTTTAAGTTTTAATTATATAATAAATTTATAAATAGGGGGAATAAATTTATAAATAGGGGGAATAAATTTATTTTTATTTATTTACATATATATATATATATATATAATTATTTCAGATTTAGTGATTAAAATAAATTATTTATTATATTTATTATTCGTATAATTTAATTAATAATCAAATTATTTATTAAATATATATATTGATTTTTAATAAATTTATTACTTTTTTTATTTATTCATAAAAATTTTAATAATTTTTTTTTAATAGATTAAATTTTCATTTTTGTAAAAAAAATATTTTTATAATATAATTTTCATTTTTTTTAAAAAAAAAAATTTTTTTAAAATTTATATTTATATATTTTTTTAAAAATTGTAAAAAAAAAGTTTTAAAATACTTAAAAAAAAAATTTTTTTTAGTCATTTAAAAGAAATTAATCTATAATTTTTTAAAATTTTTTTAAAAAAAAATTTTTTTTTAAAAAAAATTTTTTTTTTAAAAAAAAAAATATTTTTGAAAAAGTGTAAAATTAAAATTTTTAATTTTAAAATTAAAATTTATTTTATATTAATTTTTGATAAATTATTTTTTTTTGTTAAAAATTATTTTTTTTAAAAAAAATAAAAATTTTAAAAATTTTGTAAAATTTAAAAAATAAATTTATAAAATTTTTATATTATTATAATATGATAAAAATTTATTATAAAATTAAATTATTTTAATATTTAATTAAAATTAATTTTAATTTTTCTTTAAAAAATTATTTTAATAAAAATTATTAATATTTAATTAATAATAAAAAATCAAAAATAAAAACTTAAAGTTTTATTTTGGCTTAAAAATTTGTTATTAATTTGATTTATATGTAAATTTTTGTGTGATTTTATATTTATTTAAAAAATAAATATGAAAATTTATTCGCAGTAATTAATATTATTAATTAAAGAAATTTAGAAATAGCAATATAAAAAAGTATTGACTAAATTGGTGCCAGCAGTCGCGGTTATACCATTAATACAAATAAATTTTTTTAGTATTAATTAAATTAAATTTATTAATAATAATAAAATTAAATATATTAAGTGAAATTTTATATTTAAATTATTATATAAAAATGTAATTGAGGTTAAAAAATTTTAATAAAAAACTAGGATTAGATACCCTATTATTTAAAATGTAAATAAATTGCTAAAGTAGTAATAGTTATGTTCTTGAAACTTAAAAAATTTGGCGGTATTTTAGTCTATCTAGAGGAACCTGTTTTTTAATCGATAATCCACGATGGACCTTACTTAAATTTGTAATCAGTTTATATACCGTCGTTATCAGAATATTTTATAAGAATAATAATATTCAATAATTTTAATAAAAATTTATATCAGATCAAGGTGTAGCTTATATTTAAGTAATAATGGGTTACAATAAATTTATTTATATGAATAAAATTATGAAAAAATTTTTGAAAGTGGATTTAGTAGTAAAATTATAAAGATTAATAATTTGATTTTAGCTCTAAAATATGTACACATCGCCCGTCGCTCTTATTATTAAGGTAAGATAAGTCGTAACATAGTAGATGTACTGGAAAGTGTATCTAGAATGACAATTTAAAGCTTATTAAGTAAAGTATTTCATTTACATTGAAAAGATTTTTGTGCAAATCAATATAAATTGAGTTAGTTTTTATTTATTAATTTTTATTATTTTTTAGAAAATTATTAGAAATAACTATAAAATTTAAAGTTTTAGTATTGTTTAAAGAAAAAATAATTTTAATAATAGTTTATTAGTATTGTAAAAGAAAATTGAAATAATTTGAAAAAATTTTATTTTAAAAGAAAATTTAATTTATTGTACCTTGTGTATCAGTGTTTATTAAATAAAAAATAAATATTTATTTTTCTCGATTTTAAAAGAGTTAATATAATATTTAAGTTAATGTGATAAAATTATTTATAATATTATATTAGAAATGAAATGTTATTCGTTTTTAAAGGTATCTAGTTTTTTAAGAAATAAATTTAATTTAGAAATTATAAATTTACTTAATTATTTATTTAATTAATTAATTTATAATTTTAATGTTTTATGGGATAAGCTATAAAATAAATTTTTAAAAATATTAAATAGATTTAATAAATATATGCTTAGAATTAGCAATTATTAAAAAATGTGTTATAATTTATTTTATAAATTAAATTATTTATTAAATTTTAATTATTTATTAAAATGTTAGTTTTAATTATTAAAATTAAGTAATAATGATAAAATTAGTATATAATAATGTTAAAATTAATTTATATGAAAAGTTTAAATAAAGAATTCGGCAAAAATAATATTCGCCTGTTTAACAAAAACATGTCTTTTTGAATTATATATAAAGTCTAACCTGCCCACTGAAAATTTTAAATGGCCGCAGTATTTTGACTGTGCAAAGGTAGCATAATCATTAGTCTTTTAATTGAAGGCTGGAATGAATGGTTGGACGAAATATTAACTGTTTCATTTAAAATTTTTATAGAATTTTATTTTTTAGTCAAAAAGCTAAAATTTATTTAAAAGACGAGAAGACCCTATAAATCTTTATATTTTTTTTTATTTTAATTATATAGATTAATTAAATTTTAATAAATAAAAATATTTTATTGGGGTGATATTAAAATTTAAAAAACTTTTAATTTTTTAAAAACATAAATTTATGAATATTTGATCCATTAATAATGATTAAAAAATTAAGTTACTTTAGGGATAACAGCGTAATTTTTTTGGAGAGTTCATATCGATAAAAAAGATTGCGACCTCGATGTTGGATTAAGATATAATTTTGGGTGTAGCCGTTCAAATTTTAAGTCTGTTCGACTTTTAAATTCTTACATGATCTGAGTTCAAACCGGTGTAAGCCAGGTTGGTTTCTATCTTTAAAAAATTATGATATTTTAGTACGAAAGGACCAAATATCAAAATAATTATATTTTTTATAAGAATATTATTAATATAAAACTATTTTGGCAGATTAGTGCAATAAATTTAGAATTTATATATGTGATTTTTATTACAAATAGTACTTGTTTTATATAGAATTTATTTTGTCATTAATTGGTAGTTTGTTATTAATTATTTGTGTATTAGTAAGTGTAGCTTTTTTAACTTTATTAGAACGAAAAGTTTTAGGATATATTCAAATTCGTAAAGGTCCTAATAAAGTTGGTTTAATAGGAATTCCTCAACCTTTTTGTGATGCGATTAAATTATTTACAAAAGAACAAACTTATCCTTTATTATCTAATTATTTAAGATATTATATTTCTCCAATTTTTTCTTTATTTTTATCATTATTTGTTTGAATATGTATGCCTTTTTTTGTAAAATTATATTCTTTTAATTTGGGTGGTTTATTTTTTTTATGTTGTACTAGATTGGGGGTTTATACTGTTATAGTAGCTGGTTGGTCGTCTAATTCTAATTATGCTTTATTAGGAGGTTTGCGAGCTGTGGCTCAGACTATTTCTTATGAAGTTAGTTTAGCTTTAATTTTATTATCTTTTATTTTTTTAATTGGAAGTTATAATATAATTTATTTTTTTTTTTATCAAGTTTATATGTGATTTTTAATTATTTTATTTCCTATAGCTTTAGTTTGAATATCTATTTCATTAGCTGAAACTAATCGGACTCCTTTTGATTTTGCTGAAGGAGAATCAGAATTAGTTTCAGGATTTAATGTAGAATATAGAAGAGGGGGTTTTGCTTTAATTTTTATAGCTGAATATGCGAGAATTTTATTTATAAGAATATTATTTTGCGTTATTTTTTTAGGTTGTGATGTGTTTAATTTATTATTTTATATAAAATTAACTTTTATTTCTTTTGTTTTTATTTGAGTTCGAGGAACTTTACCTCGATTTCGTTATGATAAATTAATATATTTAGCTTGAAAATGTTTTTTATCTTTTTCTTTAAATTATTTATTATTTTTTATTGGGTTTAAAATTTTATTATTTTCTTTATTATAGTGAATTTTTTTTAGTAAAAGTTAATAGAAAATTAAATTCTATCTTATGTTTTCAAAACATATGCTTATTCAAGCTCATTAACTATTTAATTTAATAAATTATCTCATCATTTTGTAATTAATGGGTTTACTAAATAATATAAGAAATATATAACAGTTAGAATTTGTCCAATTAATACATAAGGTTC
Source organism: Macoma nasuta (assembly GCA_032359355.1). Lineage (NCBI taxonomy): Eukaryota > Metazoa > Mollusca > Bivalvia > Cardiida > Tellinidae > Macoma > Macoma nasuta. The sequence goes on along the minus strand of JAULCE010417723.1, from coordinate 11,759 downwards.
TTCAACTGGTCGAGCTCCAATTCAAGTTAATAAAATTACTGTTACTAATATAGATCAGAATATTACTTGATTAATAGGATAAAATTGAATCCCTCGGAATTTTCTTAAATTATAAAAAGGAAGGATTATTAAAATTGCAATTGATAAAACTAATGCAATAACTCCTCCTAATTTATTTGGAATAGATCGTAAAATAGCATAAGCAAATAAAAAATATCATTCTGGTTGAATATGGGCAGGTGTTACTAAAGGATTTGCTGGAATAAAATTATCAGGGTCTCCCAATAAATTTGGTCTAATTAATACTAATGAAATTAAAATAAAAATTATTACAATAAATCCTACAATATCTTTAAATGTAAAATAAGGATGAAAAGGAATTTTATCAATATTAGAATTTAATCCGATAGGATTATTAGATCCTGTTTGATGAAGGAATAATAAATGAATTATAGTTATAGCAAGAACAATAAAAGGTAAAATAAAATGGAATGTAAAAAATCGAGTTAAAGTGGCATTATCAACAGCAAATCCACCTCATAATCATTGAACTAAATCTATACCTAAGTAAGGGATAGCTGATAATAAATTAGTAATTACAGTAGCTCCTCAAAATGATATTTGTCCTCAAGGTAATACGTATCCTATAAAAGCTGTTCCTATTACTAAAAATAAAATAATTACTCCAATTAATCAAGTTGGAGTAAATTTATATGAACCGTAATAAATTCCTCGTCCTACATGTAAGTAAATACAAATAAAAAAAAATGATGCACCGTTAGCATGTAAAGTTCGTAATAATCAACCATAATTAACGTCTCGACAAATATGATTAACACTATAGAAAGCTAGATTAATATCAGCTGTGTAATGTATAGCTAAAAATAATCCGGTTAAAATTTGAATAATTAAACATAATCCAAGTAATGATCCAAAATTTCATCATCTTGAAATATTAATTGGAGCTGGTAAATCTACTAAAGCATTATTGGCAATTTTAAATAGAGGATGGGAATTTCGTAAAGGTTTATTCATTAATTAAGATATTATTCGAATAGGTCCTTTAAATAATTTTGTAATTTTTACAATAACAATTAAAGTAATTAATAAATAATTTATTAATAAAATTGTAATAAAATTTGTAGGAAAATTATATAATTTATTTAAAGATAAAGAATTTTCTATAAAATAAGAATTTATATTAATAATAGATTGTATATCATTATTTATTAAAAATAAAGAAGAAGAAGTTTTATCTATAATAAATGATAAAATTAATATAAAAATTAAAATTAATGAAGAAAATAGAGTTAATTTTATTGATAAATTAAATATTTCATTAGAGGCTAAAGATGTTACGTAAATAAATAATACAAGTATTCCTCCTAAAAAAATTAAAAATAAAATATATGAATATCAAAAACTTTTAGTTATTAATCCAGTTAGTAAACATACAAAAATTGTTTGAATTAATAAAGTTAATCCTAAAGCTAATGGATGAATTATATTTAGAAAAATAATGGAAGTAGTAATAATTAATGAATATAATATTAATTGAATAATTTCAAGAGGTAGTTTATTTAAAATATTAATTTTGGGGATTAATGAAAAAGAAATTTCTTTTCTCTTGAAGTTTTAAAAGAAATAATCTTATTTTTGATTTACAAGACCAATGTTTTTATTAAACTATTAAAACTAATGATTATAATTTTATATTGAAGTTTACCTATAATTTTATTTATTTTAGGGTTATTTTGTTTTGTTTCTAATCGGAAACATTTACTTTCAATACTTTTAAGTTTAGAATTTATTGTTTTAATATTATTTTTTATATTATTTATTTATTTAAATATATTAAATTATGAAAGTTATTTTAGAATAATATTTTTGACATTTAGAGTATGTGAAGGGGCCTTAGGTTTATCAATTTTAGTTTCTATAATTCGTACTCATGGTAATGATTATTTTCAATCTTTTAGAATTATATAATGTTAAAAATTATTTTTTTTTTATTATTTTTAATTCCTTTTTGTTTTATTAATAATATATATTGAATGGTACAAATTATAATATTTTTTATTAGATTTATTTTTTTATTAATAAATAATTTTATAAATTATTGATCAGAAATTTCTTATTTTTTAGGTTGTGATATATTATCTTATGGATTAATTTTATTAAGTTTATGAATTTGTTCATTAATATTATTAGCTAGAGAAATAATTAATAAACATAATAATTATAAAAATTTATTTTTATTAAATATTATTATTTTATTATTATTGTTGATTTTAACTTTTTCAAGAATAAGATTATTTATATTTTATTTATTTTTTGAAAGAAGACTAATTCCTACATTATTTTTAATTTTAGGTTGAGGTTATCAGCCAGAACGTTTACAAGCTGGTTTATATTTATTATTTTATACTTTATTAGTTTCTTTACCTATATTAATTGGTATTTTTTATGTAATAAATAAAATTGGTTCTATAAATTTTTATTTAATAAATAATTTTATGTTTAATTACGATTTATTATATTTTTGTTTATTGTGTGCCTTTTTAGTAAAAATACCAATATTTTTAGTTCATTTATGATTACCTAAAGCTCATGTTGAAGCTCCAGTTTCTGGGTCTATAATTTTAGCAGGTATTATACTAAAATTAGGAGGTTATGGAATATTACGAGTTATTAGTTTTTTACAGTTAATAAATTTGAAGTATAGATTTGTTTGAATTAGAATTAGATTAGTAGGAGGTGTATTAGTTAGATTAGTTTGTTTACGTCAAACTGATTTAAAGGCTTTAATTGCTTATTCATCTGTTGCTCATATAGGAATTGTTCTATCAGGACTTTTAACTATAACTTATTGAGGTTTATGTGGTTCTTATACATTAATAATTGCTCATGGTTTATGTTCTTCTGGGTTATTTTGTTTAGCTAATGTATCTTATGAACGTCTTGGAAGTCGAAGAATATTAATTAATAAAGGTTTATTAAATTTTATACCTTCGATAACTTTATGATGATTTTTATTAAGATCAGCTAATATAGCAGCTCCTCCAACATTAAATTTATTAGGAGAAATTTCTTTATTAAATAGAATTGTTTCTTGATCTTGAATTTCTATAATTTTATTATCTTTTTTATCTTTTTTTAGAGCTGCTTATACTTTATATTTATATTCTTTTAGTCAGCATGGTAAATTATTTTCTGGAGTATATTCATTTAGAAGAGGTAAAATTCGAGAATATTTATTAATATTGTTACATTGATTGCCTTTAAATTTATTAATTTTAAAAAGAGAATCATTTATATTATGATTATATTTAAATAGTTTAAAAAAAATACTAATTTGTGGTGTTAGTGATATGAAAATATTCATTTTAAATCATGAAATATTTATCTATTTGTAGAATTAGATTTGTTAATTTAATTTCTATAAGTTTATCATGTTTTTTATTAAGTTTATATTTTTTGTTAAATGATATGATTTATTTTATTGAGTGAGAATTAGTTTCTTTAAATTCTATAAGAATTGTTATAACTTTTCTTTTTGATTGAATAAGTTTATTATTTATATCTTTTGTTCTTATAATTTCTTCTTTAGTGATTTTTTATAGAAAAGAATACATAATAAATGATAATCATATTAATCGATTCATTATATTAGTATTAATATTTGTTTTATCAATAATATTGTTAATTATTAGACCAAATTTAATTAGAATTTTATTAGGGTGAGATGGTTTAGGACTTGTTTCTTATTGTTTAGTAATTTATTTTCAAAATATTAAATCTTATAATGCTGGTATATTAACTGCGTTATCTAATCGAATTGGGGATGTAGCTTTACTTCTTTCTATTGCTTGAATATTAAATTATGGAAGATGAAATTATATTTTTTATTTAGAAATTATACAAAATGAATTTGAAATGTTAATAATTGGAAGATTAGTAATATTAGCTGCTATAACTAAAAGAGCTCAGATTCCTTTTTCTTCTTGGTTACCTGCAGCTATAGCTGCTCCTACACCTGTTTCTGCTTTAGTTCATTCTTCTACATTAGTTACAGCTGGTGTATATTTATTAATTCGATTTAATATTATCTTAAGAACTTCTTGGTTAGGACAATTAATATTATTATTATCTGGATTAACAATATTTATAGCTGGATTAGGAGCTAATTTTGAATTTGATTTAAAAAAAATTATTGCTTTATCTACTTTAAGTCAGTTAGGTTTAATAATAAGAATTTTGTCTATAGGATTTTTAAAATTAGCTATATTTCATTTATTAACTCATGCTTTATTTAAAGCATTATTGTTTATATGTGCTGGGGCTATTATTCATAATATAAATAATTCTCAAGATATTCGTTTAATAGGGGGGTTAAGAATTCATATACCTTTAACTTCAGCTTGTTTTAACGTATCTAATTTAGCTTTATGTGGAATACCTTTTTTAGCTGGATTTTATTCTAAGGATATAATTTTAGAAATTGTTAGAATTAGAAATGTTAATATGTTTTCATTTTTTTTATACTATTTTTCTACGGGTTTAACTGTTAGTTATTCATTTCGATTAGTTTATTATTCAATAACCGGTGATTTAAATTGCGGTAGATTGAATATATTAAATGATGAAAGTTGAATTATACTCCGTGGTATAATAGGATTATTAATTATAAGAATTATTGGAGGTAGAATATTAAATTGATTGATTTTTCCTTTTCCTTATATAATTTGTTTACCTATTTATATAAAATTGTTAACATTATTTGTATGTATTGTAGGGGGTTTATTTGGATATTTAATTTCTTTAAGAAATTTATTTTTTTTAAATAAATCTTTATTTATATATAGTTTAAGAACTTTTTTAGGGTCTATATGATTTATACCTTATATTAGAACTTATGGTATAATTTTTTATCCTTTAAATTATGGTCAATTAGTTGTAAAAAGTTTTGATCAAGGTTGATCAGAATATTTTGGAGGTCAACATTTATATCAAAAATTATCTATATATTCTAAAACTTTATTTTTAATACATAATAATTCTTTGAAAATTTATTTATTATTATTTGTATTTTGAATTTTAATTTTATTAATTTTATTATTTTTATATCCAAATAGCTTATACTAGAGTTTGACATTGAAGATGTTATGGAGATTATTAAATCTTTGGATATAGTGAATTAATTTTAGTAATTTATAAAAATATAATATTTTATTATTACAATGAAAATGTAAGGTTTTATTTAAACTATATAAATAGAAATATAAATGGAATTTAACCATTAAAAGAAAAAAGTTAGCAGCTTTTACTTGATCATCATATTTCCTTAATTGGAATTTAAAATTCAATTATATCATTAACAGTGATATGCCTCTTTTTGGCTTCAATTAAAGAATAAGGGTATAATTACCTAAGATTAGGTCGAAACTAATTGCAATCAATCGCTTCATATTCAGTTATTAATAAGGTAGATTGAATATTCAATACTTTTTGAATGCAAATCAAATGTTATATTTAACTACAACCCTATATATATATATATAAATATATTAGTTTGATCAATTTAATATTCCTTGATTTCATTCATGGTATAATCCAATTAATAAAATTAAAATAAAAATAATTGAAGTAATTGTTCAAATTATAATATTAGAATATTTTATAATAATAATTATAGGTAGAATTAATGCAATCTCTACATCAAAAATTAAAAAAATAATAGTAATTAAAAAAAAACGTAAAGAAAATGGTAATCGAGATGAAGATTTTGGATCAAATCCACATTCAAATGGGGATCTTTTTTCTCGGTCGATTAAAGCTTTTTTTGATAAAATTGAAGCTAAAAATATAACAATAGTTGTAATTAGTAAAATTAATAAAGCAATAAAAATAATAGAAAAAATTATCTATACTATTAATTAATAGACCTTATGATTGGAAGTCAAATATACTTTTATACTATATAGATATTTAATTAATAATATAATTATCCTCCTCATCAGTAAATTGTGATATATAAAAATAATCAAATTACATCGACAAAATGTCAATATCATGCAGCTGCTTCAAAACCAAAATGATGATTTTTTGAGAAGTGATTATTTAAATGTCGTAGTAAACATACTAATAAAAAAGTTGTTCCGATTAATACATGAATTCCGTGAAATCCTGTTGCTATAAAAAATGTTGATCCATAAATTGAGTCTGCAATAGTAAATGGAGCTTCAATATATTCATAAGCTTGAAGAATTGTAAAATAGATTCCTAGTAAAACTGTAAAAAATAATCCTTGAGTAGTCTGTGAATGATTATTTTCTATAAGTCTATGGTGGGCTCAAGTTACAGTAATTCCTGAAGCTAATAAAATAGCTGTATTTAATAAAGGAATTTGAAATGGATTAAATGAGATAATTCCTATAGGAGGTCATGATGCTCCTAATTCAATAGCGGGTGATAAACTTCTGTGAAAAAAAGCTCAAAAAAATCTCACAAAAAATAAAACTTCTGATAAAATAAATAAAATTATTCCTCATCGTAAACCAATAGTTACTGCATAAGTATGTAATCCTTGGTATGTTCCTTCTCGTGATACATCTCGTCATCATTGATATACAGTTAAAATAGTAATAATATTACCTAATACAAATAATGAAATATCATATTGATGAAATCATTTTACTATACCTGATACAGTTGTTATAGCTCCGATAGCTCCTGTTAATGGTCATGGACTATAATCCACTAAATGGAAAGGGTGATTTGAGTGTGTAGACATTAATTTACTTCTCTAGAATATAAAGTTCTTAATACAGCAAACACATAAGATTGAATTATAGCTACAGCTGATTCTAATACTAATAAAGCAATTTGAGCTATTAATAAAAATGTTACTAATATATAAGATATAGAAGGTCCTGTATTTCCTAAAAGAGTTAATAATAAATGTCCAGCAATTATATTAGCAGTTAATCGAACAGCTAATGTTCCAGGTCGAATAATATTTCTAATAGTTTCAATACATACTATAAAAGGTATAAGAATAGCGGGTGTTCCTTGAGGAACTAAATGAGCAAATATATGTTGTGTATGATTAATTCATCCATATAATATAAAACATAATCATAAAGGTAAAGCTAAAGATAAAGTTAAAGTTAAATGTCTTGTTCTTGTAAAAATATATGGAAATAATCCTATGAAATTATTAAATAAAATTAATGAAAATAAAGAAATAAAAATAAAAGTAGATCCATTATGACCTGATGGGCCTAATAAAGTTTTAAATTCTTTATGAAGAGTTAATAAAATTGAATTTCATATAATATTATAACGAGAAGGTATTAATCAATAAATTGACGGAATTATTAAAAGTCCTAAAAATGTTCTTAATCAATTAAGTGAAAAATTAAAAATAGCTGAGGGGTCGAATACAGAAAATAAATTTGTTATCATTTTCAATTTATTGAATTTAAGTTGATATTTTTTAATTCATTAGATTTAGGTGAATTTGGTATATAAGAATAATAGTTAATAGAACAAAATAAAATAAATGTAATAGAAAAAATAATAAATAATAATAATCATCTAATAGGTGCTATTTGTGGAATTAAAAAATATTAATTATTTAATAATTTTAGTTTGACATACTAATGTTATGATTTTAACTAATTTTTTATCATTAGAAGTAAGTGCTAATTTACTATTAAATGGTTTAAGAGACCAGTACTTGCTTTCAGTCATCTAATGAAGAGTTATTTCTAGAAATTCATTTAATAAAGTAATTTACAGGAACACTTTCAATTACAATCGGTATAAATCTATGATTAGCTCCACAGATTTCTGAACATTGACCATAAAATAAACCCGGTCGATTAATAAAAAAATTAGTTTGATTTAATCGTCCAGGTGTACCGTCAACTTTTACTCCTAAAGCAGGTACTGTTCAAGAATGAATAACATCAGCAGCTGTTACTAAAATTCGAATTTGTGAGTTTATGGGTAAAACTACTCGGTTATCAACATCTAATAATCGAAATCCATCAGTTATTAATTCATTTGTTGGAATTATATATGAATCAAATTCAATATTATTAAAATCTGAATATTCGTAACTTCAATATCATTGATGGCCGATTCTTTTTAAAGTTACAGATGGTTCATTAATTTCATCTAATAAATAAAGTAAACGTAAAGAAGGAAGAGCAATAAATAGTAAAATAATTGCTGGTAAAATAGTTCAAATTATTTCAATAAGTTGTCCATGTAAAAGAAATCGATTTACATAATTATTAAAAAATAATATAAATATTAAATATCCCACCAATACTGTAATTATTACTAAAATTAATAATGCATGATCATGAAAAAAAATTAATTGTTCTATTAAAGGAGAAGCTCTATCTTGTAAACCTAAATTAGCTCATGTAGACATTTATTTTCTAATAAAAGTAAAATACTTTATATATAGAGCTTAAATCTATTGCACTAATCTGCCATATTAGAAATTAATTTGTTAAAAGTGGTAATTCAGAATATCTATGTTCAGCTGGCGGAGTATTTTGGTATCATTCAATTGATGAATTTAGTTGAATTGGGTAAATTACTTGTCGTTGTGATACTAAACTTTCTCAAATAATAAAAAAAAAGAATAAAATTCCTAATAATGAAATAGTTGATCCAATAGTTGATACAATATTTCATGTTGTGTAAGCATCTGGGTAATCTGAATAACGTCGAGGTATCCCAGCCAATCCTAAAAAATGTTGAGGAAAAAATGTTAAATTAACTCCAATAAATATAATAATGAAATGACTTTTTAATCATTTATTATTTAACGTTAATCCAGTAAATAAGGGGTATCAGTGAATAAAACCTGCTATAATAGCAAATACAGCTCCTATAGATAAAACATAATGAAAATGAGCTACTACATAATAAGTATCATGTAAAATAATATCTACTGATGAATTAGCTAAAACAACTCCTGTTAATCCTCCTACTGTAAATAAAAAAACAAATCCTAAAGCTCATAAAATAGCTGGAGAATAAGAAAGTTGAGTTCCATGTAAAGTAGCTAATCAACTAAAAATTTTAATTCCAGTAGGAACTGCAATAATTATAGTAGCTGAGGTAAAATAAGCTCGAGTATCTACATCTATTCCAACGGTAAATATATGATGAGCTCATACAATAAATCCTAATAATCCAATAGCTAATATAGCATAAATTATTCCTAGAGAACCAAAAGTTTCCTTTTTTCCTGATTCTTGTCTAATAATATGAGAAATTATTCCAAATCCAGGTAAAATTAAAATATAAACTTCAGGATGACCAAAAAATCAAAATAAATGTTGGTATAAAATAGGATCTCCTCCTCCCGCTGGGTCAAAAAATGATGTATTTAAATTTCGATCTGTTAATAATATAGTAATAGCTCCTGCTAGTACTGGAAGTGATAATAATAATAATAAAGCAGTAATAACTACTGATCAAACAAATAAAGGTATACGATCTAATGAAATTCCTGTTGACCGTATATTAATTACAGTTGTAATAAAATTTACAGCTCCTAAAATTGAAGAAATTCCTGCTAAATGTAGAGAAAAAATAGCTAAATCAACTGAAGCTCCACCATGAGCAATTCCAGCGGATAGAGGTGGATAAACAGTTCATCCTGTCCCAGCTCCATTTTCAACTATTCTACTTACTAATAGTAAAGAAAGAGCAGGAGGTAGAAGTCAAAATCTTATATTATTTATTCGTGGGAATGCTATATCAGGAGCACCTAATATTAAAGGCACTAATCAATTTCCAAATCCACCAATTATAATAGGTATAACTATAAAAAAAATTATAATAAAAGCATGTGCAGTTACAATTACATTATAAATTTGATCATCTCCAATTAATGCTCCAGGATGTCCTAATTCAGCTCGAATTAAAATTCTTAAAGATGTTCCAACTATTCCAGCTCAAGCTCCAAAAATAAAATATAAAGTTCCAATATCTTTATGATTTGTAGAAAATAATCATTGTCGCGATTATTGATTAAGTGGCTGAAGTTTAGGCGATAGATTGTAAATCTATATATAAGATTTATTCTTCTTAATCAAATAAGGACAAATTAATTAGGTCTTATAGTCAATAATGATATCAAACTGCAATTTTGAAGGAGTAAGTTTTACTAAGGCTTAAAGAAATTTCTTTATTTATAGCTTTGAAGGTTATTAGTTTTATTAACTTAAAGCCTTAAAATATAAAATAAAATAAAGAAATTAAAAATAATCCAAAAATTGAAAAAAAAGTTATAATTATATATATATTATAATTAATACTATTTATATTTATCTTTATGATTCAATTATTTTCAAAATAATTTATTATAAAAGCGGAATAACAAATTCGTAAATAAAAAAATAATGTAATTAAAGTTGATATTATTATAAGTGTTAATATAAAATATTGATTACATAATGTTAATTGTTGAATTACAAGTCATTTTGGTAAAAATCCTAAAAATGGAGGTAATCCTCCTAATGATAAAAAATTTATAAATAATGTAAATTTCAAAATTTTTCTATTAACAAATCAAGAAAATAATTGATTTAAATGAAATAATTTAAAAATATTAAATATAAATGTTAATACAAATGATAAAAATGAATAAAAAAAAAAATAAATTAATCAAATTGATTCTCTAATTATTAAAGATCTTAATATTCACCCTAAATGATTAATTGAAGAAAATGCTATTAATTTTCGTAAAGAAGTTTGATTTAATCCTCCAATAGCTCCAATAATAACTGATAAAATTACTCTAATTAATAATAAATATTTAATATTAAGATAAGAAATTAATATTAAAGGTGCAATTTTTTGTCAAGTTATTAATATTAAAGCATTTATTCATGTTAAACCTTCTATTATATTAGGAAATCAAAAATGGAAAGGAGCGGCTCCACTTTTTAATAATAAAGCTGATATAATAATTATGGATGTAAAAGATTCATTAATTTCATTATTTATATTATTTTTTAATATTAATAAAATTGAAGAAAATAATAAAACAGTTGAAGCTAAAACTTGGGTTAAAAAATATTTTAAAGAAGCTTCTGTAGATATTAAATTATTATTATCTCTTAATAGGGGGATAAAAGATAATAAATTAATTTCTAAACCTATTCAAGCTCCTAACCAAGAATTAGATGTAACTGTAATTAATGTCCCAATAATTATAATTGTAATAAATAAAATTTTTGACGAATTATTAAAAATTAAAAAGAAAAGGATTATAACCTTTATAAATGGGGTATGAACCCAGTAGCTTAATTAGCTTATCTTTTTGTAAATATATTTTGGTGTATGATGCACAAAAGTTTTTGATACTTTTAGAAATAGTTTAATTCTATTAAATATAAAATCATCTTTATAAATAATATATAAATCAGTCAATGAATGCAGAAAACTGCATGATTTACCCTATCAAGGTAATCCTTTTTATCAGGCAATTCATTAATAATATAATTTTCATTTTTTTTTTTTTTTTTTTTTATTATTTACTATTTTTTTAAAAAAATTAAAATTATTTTTTTTTAAAAGTAATTTTTTATTAAATAATATATTTAAGAAATTTTTTAAAATTTTATGTAAAATTATTTAAATAATTTTATTTTTCTATATATATATATATATTATATAAATATTCAATAATATATAAATTTATAAATATATAATAATTAATTAAA
>JAULCE010416613.1:0-17167 GCA_032359355.1 Macoma nasuta | reverse complement strand
TTCCGGATTTAAGAAATATTCTCTATAACCATTGTTCTAAAATTGCAAGCAGCATGGGTCATAATGAGACGCCGTGTCACACGGCGTCTCATTAGGATCCAAGCTGTTTGCAATTGGCACCACAGTTTCTTCCGTAGCACGCATTAAGGTAATTATTTGCCAAGATCTCCGGATATTTCACTGTTCAGTTATGGTCACCCTGTAATTCATTAGATCGGTTTAAAGGCGTTTGTGGCAGTCAGAAATCTCGGTTCTCGCGAGAGTTACACTACAACGGTGTATGAGCATTTCACACATCTTAACATTGTTTTGAAATAATTGATAAATATTTGTTACTTGTTACTTGATTAATTAAATGGATTTAATTAATCTTTCATGAGTGTGATGTAAAATGGCTCTATATGGTTCTAAACCGTAGAAAAGTTTACACTTAGTCACTAAAAAAGAGTCAATCAAATCTAAAAAAAAATCGGTGACCCCTATTTTTTATTTCATATTTCATAAAGTGATTGCATGATCTTTCAAACTACAAAGTTTAAGCAATATCTATGATTTAGAAAAAAACTGCCGCAACGCCTTTAACAGGATCGATAAAATGATGTTTTGACTCTGTCCATGTGGCTGATACCACGTCTGTACAGTTGCAAACAATGATGACACTGAGGCGTGGACAAAATATCATCTCGCCCGTTTCACGTTGAATCATCGATTGATGCTCGAGTTTCCACAATATTTTAAATAGTCATCTGCTATAGAAACGTTTAAATGGATAACTGGGTAAAGGGTTAATGTTGAAAATCGTGCAGCGGCGACAAATTACAGTAGAACCTTGGCATATCAAAGTTGGCGAGACTATGCTTAAAATTTCCCTAAACTTCAACCCATATCCTTAAGGCAAAACTAAATGTTTTTGGTTCAAAATTTAATGTAATCAAAACTTGAATTCGATTTAACTGAGTTCGGGATGACGAGGATCGACTTTTAAGAGGCAACGTCGAAGACGTGACTGTTGCCTAGGGACTGCCCAGTTTCATGAGTTTGAATGCCTTTTGCTACACAACTTCAACCTTGTCGAATCTATTGTGGCAGATTTGGATATGAAAACAGAACATCTTTCCAGCAATTAGCCCATCTCATTTATTTGCTGAGATTATTTCCCTCGATAAAAAGTCTTTAAAGTTTGATATCTGTTTTCATTGCAATTATTTCATTTTCAAAGATATTTGCATCGGCAAAATACAACGCACTTGAGTCTAAAAATAACGTTCCAGGACATCTATGGAAAAAATACGCCGTCCCTTGCTAGTTAAATACATAATTTGATTGAAAACCATTACTCCGGAAATTCCATGGTGTTTCTCTCATAATTAGTCATTTTGTTTTTAAAACTGATGGACATAAACAAACACCCAGCTGGACACGGTCATAATTTGATCATCTAACAGCCCATATCAGACACCGCTAAACTTTGTGTCTGTTTTATATAAATGCTGCTTTTACCCGAGGACAATAATCTAACATACGTTTAAACGAATTAAACGGAGTTAAAGCTGAAATAGATAATAATTAGATGATGCGATGATTTCAACTGGATTATAAGGTTTAATAGAATTTGCTTAACTAATATAATAGTGGGACCCGCCTTCAATTACCCCAAGCGAAATTCAATCTTATCCACCAGTATTCTGTAGAGGAAAAATGTTTGAACGGTGATGACTACATTTATTTACTTCTACAAGTTATGTAGAATCCCACATGTGATAACCCAACCCACGTTTTGTTTCTGTTTGGCTCTGTAATATCGTTACCCGTATGCATGTAAACCAAACATGTCTATAAGGTACCTACTGTGATTTAAACATATACCCCAAATGGTTTGTTGGTCACAGGGGATGATGTCGTATTATAAATATGATCTTTAATGTATACTCTGAAGGAATATAAAGTCGTTTAATGCCAATGATATGGTTAGCAAGCACAACGCCGACAAATTTAAGAGTAGATAAGAAGGTATTGCAGGACACATAACATACAAAACAAACAGCCACTCGAACAGCACAGAAACAAGCACATCCACACACACGCGCGCACACACACACACATACACGCGAGCCCAAACATACGCTACTTATAGAAGACACACATAGTTGATATTTAAAAACAAGAGTGTATTTCGCATATTTCATTATAAGTATACTATTTTGGTGAAAATAAAAAGCATACTACAGTGGTTACCGTCAGATGTCCTTTTTTCTTCAAATGATGTTCTCCATGCATCGAAGAGCTCTCTTGTCGTATGACAACGTCTGTTCAATTTATTTTGTGATATTTATTCAAATTATTTCAATGTTCATACACAATAACCGTGGCTAAACGTTTCTAGAATGTTAGAAATGTGTTTTCAAAGACATGAGTTACCGGTATAGTTGAAAATAGTAAGTCATTTTCCTATTAAAGTTGAAGGATATCCCGCCGCAATTATAGAATTGCAAAAGGGTTGTGCGTCTGACCAGGATCTAAGTTGTATCATTTCAATTGACAAAACAGTAAACCTTATTATTTGTTCATGTGTGGATGAATGCTTAACTCGAACGGCAAAAATGTCGAGAAGATGTTAAAGACGCAAATGAATTTGACTTATTGGGTCCCAGCTACATTTTCTTATTTCGAAGCAGTGTTTAGAACTGCACGAAGAACTGTAGAGATTTATATCGCGTAGCTAACCTTGAGCTGATAAATAACTGCATTCCTGAGCACCAGATGTGATAGATGGTCCTTGAAGTTCTTTAGTCCCGGTGGAGGCATTTGGTTGACACCTTTCCATTCGAACACAACAAAAAGTGCCAATACACGACGCATTACAAAATAATTCAAGACAAGTGTAAGGCGATCTTACGCGGTGCAGATTACGCTCGCTTGAATCTCAGGTGCACATGACAGATCTTCACCTATCGTCGGTGTTCTTAAATAAACTCACATATAACATATTTCCACATAAAATCAGTTAAGTTTCTTTAAAAACCTCGCACTTAACATTTTTCTCATAACCAACAACAACATAGTTTATGATGAAGACCAACGGTTTCGCCCAATGTTACGGATGCATCATATTGTCAAATGGTTATTATGTGGTTTTTGATTATCAGCGACGATGTTTTTCTTTCTTTTTAAATAAACACACGAACCAGTCCATTTGCCGAAGTAACAAAAACGTGGTTTTGAAATATAGACAGACAATATGTGAAATTATTATTCAAATACATTTCCCCATGTTAAGAATGTGGGCACCGATAGACGTGGCTGTAGGCACGTGACCTCCGTGCGTTTAAGGTGGTTTTATGCATACAATTATGGGAAATCTATATAAAAACATCGACTTTTTATTCTGATTGTTAGAATGAGTAATGTGCATCTTTCAAGTGTAAAATATATTATGAAGAGACTGAGAATGATATAAACTGATTCAAAGTTGATTATGCTTTGTTATATGATGGTAGGTTTTGGAATGGAAATAAGGAGAAGGCAATTCTACGATTTCGATAGCCTAACATGTCTAAGAAGTTTTACACTTGACATTTTAACACGGGTGTATTATCAAACCTCAGTCTATTGAATATTTTCAAGTTTTCACTTAATTCGTAAACTTCGGCCCACATGATAAATGCTATGGTTAATCCTTTCAACACCATAGGTGACTTATATCATTATTGCAATAAATCAAACCCCAGATCAGACACCAACTTCGAATGCGGGGTTTCTTTTTTGCAACATTTCGCCTCGAATCTTATAGTTTTGGAAAAGACAAAGCCAACTTGACTTTTTCTGTTATCGCAAAAGTAATTTTAAATTTAGCGTCGAAAGGGTTAACAAAAGTGAAATGTACAAAACCAACAAACGGAAGTGCATATATCAATATTGTGGGATTACAATATTACTTCAGAAATGTCATTCTTTCATTTGCAGACAAGTCCAATGATTATTTTGGTAAGTATTTCGTCGCGACGACAAATTTTTACTCATTCGCTACACCCGGCTAAGTAATAGTTGAGGAAGCCCCCGGAAACCCATCTGAGTTGCACAGACGGACGGCAGGGTATAACAATTGACCTACAGCAAGCCAGCCGAAAGGCTTTTTCACGTAAATTACTTTCATCCCTGGCGAATATTGAGCTTACAGCGGCGAGGGACCAAGAACTTGCAAGTTAGAGTCTATAACCACTGGATCAAGGAGGCCCCTTCTAATGATAAATCCTTCCTTATCATGCTTGTATATTCTCTGCTGCAGAAAAGGCTGTCAACTTATTTTTAAAACATAGTTCGGTTCGCTTTAAATTTGGCAATATTATTGACTGAGTGTCAAACAGAATGAATTCTGATAAGACATCGCCTACTTGGCATCTGATCAGCATCCTTCAAATTCGTTTGAAAATGAAAATGACGCGATGACCGTTATGAGGGTAAATACATCGAGTTCAAACGAATGCATTCTGAGAAAAGACTAACAAACTATTTTAGTCAAGGATAAAGGAGAAGCGTTGTTCTCATAATGCCTTAAACATTTTGTTCATGAGATTCTTTAGTTCGGTCATACTATCTTTGTAATGACAGGCATTTAAAATTAAAATAATGCATGGATTTGCATGTTGTCCTATAGGACACATGGACTTAAAATTCGCTGAGCTGTGTTTATTTTTACTCCAGGTCTTCTTCCAAAAAAACCTGTTTTCCTTCAAACTGTGATACAAAAGCATGAACGCAAAACTGAAAGATTTTTGTCTTCAATGACGACGATGCATTTAGAAAAGTGATAGGAAAACTTTTATTTCCCAAATACTGCGTATTTCATCGAGCACTATTAACTTCTGCAAGTCAGATCAGTCGTCGAATAAATGCGGCTTTAATTGATTGATACCTATGGTAATAAACGCTTTTAATCATATTACCAATGTTCTATTTAAAGTTAATCACAATGCAAATGAACAACTTATATTGCGCATTGACCTTACAACATATACTTGTACGAGTACAGGCGCGTATCTTAATCATGCGTGCTTTTTTTCTGTCTGCTGAGTCGTCCTTGTCCGATATTTCGCCGGTATCCTACAATCATCCCCGCGGGATTGTTGCTTTGTTTCGTACTAATTTCACGACCAATTTTGTACTCAAGCCAGCAGGCATATTCGTGTTTTTCCTCAGTTTTCCCGTGAGATGTCCCTCCTACTAATAATACACGTCGCTGTCGTCTGAAGCCTTGCACCATAGCCTCAAACTAGTCGCACACTTTCGGTCCAACTGCCTCTCGCCACAATTGTGGAATCGTTTCTGCTTTTTCCAACCATGGCAATGTTGTTTTGGACACATAGTGACAATTTGTGTCACAAATGAAAGCTGGCTTTTGGCCATTTTAACAGACGCTTCAAACTTCACAGACAGTATTTTGGCTTGTCCACATTCTCGTTGTGGTAGGAGACACTGAAAAGCGAGACTCTGCAATATTCAGCATAACCCGGGATTTGAACCCCGGACCTCTGAATTAGTATTAGATGTCCTGCACTCTTCCACTGGACCACCATGTACCCCTATGAATACATGCGCGTATCTTAATCATGCGTGTTAATGACAGAAGAAATCAGTGTACCGTTAATCACATGTTAATAGAACATACAGCTCTATTAACATAAATCTAAATCCGGTTTCCCTTAAGGTGGCACGCAACTTCGGTAGTAATTACAGGAAAAGAGTTTATCCTATCAAAGAAATCAATTTTCACAGTTCAAATATTGGCATCCGAAAATGGCCGTTGTCCCCACAAGAACGAGATTGATTAAAAGTAATTTGAGTACATTAAGGCGAAGACAATGAAATGTTCTCTTGATTATACTTTTCTCATTAAGTTTGATAAAAGTATGTGCGTGCGTTAGTCCAGGCTTGCTTGTGTGGTACATGTATTACGTTTTTATGTTGGTATGTTCAAATGTATATATATATGGTCTGTGTGTGACAAGGTGGGTGTGTTGTTAATATATGTAAAATATTCATGGTACACATCACGATACCACAAATAGTGGAATGTTTGTAATATAATGCCATTTACTGCTGAAAATCAAAGAAACCTTTCCCTCCACGGAAGAGTTGCTTTCCGCAATTAATGACGAAAAAAAGGGGAATATCATGATTTCAATGGAAAAACGCATTTTTATATTGCCTCCATTGTCATGATTTCAACAGGTTCTTTCCAATTGGGTTAGTTTAAAATAGCTATTGGCGGAAAGGGTCATGCCGTTTCGAACAGTTTAAACACAATCAATTGTCGTATTGAAATGTTTGCATGTGACAATGCCATGTCACTGTTTGGTGTTGAAGATGACCATAGCACACAGCGTAGAGCCTGTCAAATGCTACATCGGAGACATAGTCAATATTCTCAGTCTACGCTGTTAGCAATGAATTTAGGTTTGAGAATTCCGTTGTGTGAAACAAACATACATCTTCTAAGTTTGTTAAATAGCACTGTTGATGGACAAGCAAAAACTAATATTAAGAAAGTACATACATACCTACAATACAAGTTCAGTCAAAACTCATTATCTCGCATTCGGTTATGTCGAATTCATGTTTTAATTGAAAATCAAATCTACACAAAAAGCTATGGAAATTTGTTGTCTCGATACAAACATAGCATCTTCTAAGATTTTTGTAAAGCACAATTGATAGACAAGAACAAAAATATTTCAAAGGAAATGTCTAGATGTACACGGGAACCTAATTATCCCGCGCTCAGGTTATTCGAAATCAAGTTTTAATTGAAACTCAAATCTAAATAAAAATTTATGGAAATTTGCTGCCTCGATACGTGTCGAAGTTGGGGACTGTCTTTATTACATGTAGTTCGAATCACCCTGGGTTTGAATTTGGTTTGAGCTTGGAGCTATTTGAACTTAAAATAATGGTCCCACCAACTTTGGCTGTATGGAACGACCGTTTTTCTTAATTAAAGACAGCATCCTGTCTCTTTACAAGTAAAACGTATTAAAAGTGAAAATGCCTTTGTGTGTACAATCTAATTATGCATATTTTTATGAAATTTGGTCAGCAAATGTCACAGAAAATCGTCCTGATAAAACACTACGCACAAATGGACAGGCGGACGGAGATGAAGACATGAAACTTGAATTCAGTATCAAAGCAAAAACCGGATGTAAGTATATATAATCATAAGACAGATTTATTAACCATTTATGCGCCAGCATCAAGATGTTCGACTCTTGCTTGTTTACTAATCATGCGCAATTAATAGCAAATATCAATAAAAAAATAAAAAAAGTATGCCTTTTTCTTAAACTGTTTACACGGCGTCGTCAGGTCTTTGGTTGCAATATTTGCAATTGCAATTTAGTCGACTACGGCGCAGAAAGAGATAAATGTTTGCAACAGGAAAGTAAAAGGATAAAAATTCGCAGTCGCGCTTACGAAGCCTTTCATGTTTATAATATGCAAGACTATGGCTTATGTATTGATGAAATTAGACGCTTCATCATGTTGATACATGCTTGTAGATATTAACGTATTATGCCAGGGAAAATAATGGTTAGTCAAAGAATTTTCTTCGTGGTATTTATCTTATAACGAACCTTGATACACACCTAACGTTTTCATCGATTTTTATCAAAATGTAATAATACATATTAACGCGGGCCGCTTTGACAGTTGTGGTCAACGGCATGTAACTACTCGTCTTAATTTACACAAAGACAGTTCAATACAACCAGTATTATGAGTAATTTAAGCTCCGATGCACGCAAGCTTTCCTATTATTTACCATTAATATATGACGTCTAATCGAATACTTCATTACATTATAATAGTCGATCATGAGTGAAAGTGTAGTACACACCATGACCAGACATCGCACCAGTTATGCAGAGGTTCAATAAGGTCTTGAACGTATGAAAGGTCATAAACTATATTATATAACAGTTATTCTTCAAATGCGGTAAGTTTTGTGATGAAAACGTTATTTAATGTAATATTTTTGTGTTTAAAAAGTTAACATTAAAAGTGCTAGTATGTAGTACATGTATTCCAAATTTAAATTAACTGATAAGGCAGGGGTTTGATCGGGAACTTTATTTTGTGTAGCAAAACCATCCCCTCGATTAAGATGAAAGAACGCCGAGACATTATTAAAATATCTCCAATTTCATCCTTAAGAATTTGCTTTATCAAAACTTAATTGCAAACGATATTGGATAAATAGGCGCCAATAAAGCAGAGCTCTAAAGTTAATAAAACAAGAGAAAAGATCGTTACTCATCAATAGGGTTTGGTCTTAATTTTAGTTTTCTTTTCAACCTTGTATTTCAAACAATATCGCAATTATTATTGAATCCAGTTTCATGTACATGGATGGTATTAGTGTGAAGTATCAGCTGGAAGCGCGACACTGTTTTGCGAAACTTAATGAAAACAAATGGGTCTTAGTGGAACTGATATTGATCTTAGAAATAGAATAAGTCTCGAGTATCAGACAACATAAACTTGTCGTTACTGCCGTTCAAGTTGAAAATGTGTGTAATAATATTACTGAATTAACAGAACATTTCAACACTGAAATCAAGACCGTGGTATTAGTTTCAAATAACTTAGATCCGTATCCGATGCCGAATCACTCGGCGTCTGATCTGGATCAAAGCTGTTTGACACAAAGGCTTTACCTTTATAAAATTTGAAACGAATCGGACAAAGTTCAAACAATCAAGCAGACGAGGATTGCAGTAGACGAGAGTTTAAGTGGCATTATACAGATACAAAGTTGTTTATAGGAAACAACGTCATACATGTTTTTATATAGTCGACGTTCGTTATGTCGTTGAATTTGGGGGAGGGGGTGCTATTTTTTATAAATTCGAATTGCTTCGGAAGTGGGAACTATTTTTATTATATCATATTAACCAAAGTTCGAAATAAATTCGGATTATGAGTATTCCGAACTAATAAAAAGCATCCCCCAACCCGCTCCACCCAACCTCTAACTTAGGTGTGGCAAAACTATGCTTGCCTTGAAGGCATTTGTGGCATTAAGGGTTATTATTGTCTATATAATAGATTTTGTTTGAACTTTGTAGTTTAAAAGACCATGCAAATACTTGTTGAAATATGGAATGAAAAATAGGGGTCATCGATATTTTTAAGATTTTATTCACTCTATGTTACCAAATTCACACATTTTTTTTATAGATTAGAACCATATAGAGCCATTTACCATTAACGATTCATTAAATACAATATGAAAAATGCATATGCATTTTTCACATTGCATTTAATTAATCAAGTACTAAATTTGTAAACAAAAATATTAAAACAATGTTAACATGTATGAAACATTTGTACACCGGTAAAAGTCAACTCTCGCAAGATCCGAGATTTTTTCACTGCCGCAAACGCCTTTAAGAACGTTGATATAATCCTCTAGCTTGCTCACAGTTTCGGCTGCTTCACGTTTAAGCATCAACTGATTCACTCAAAATTTGGCTAAACAATTTTCTGAAAGACAAATATTTTGGTTTGGATCCGAGGCCGAGTAATAGAATCCTTAATGAGGCTCCATTCTGACAACAATTATCTCCACAGTCTGTTATAGACGGATATGAGTTAAATATATTTGGCCCACAGCAATTGAACGGCATTGCATGAGGCAAATGTTTCGCAAAAAGTGTAGACTGACCAGCAAGCGCGCTTCCAGTAAGTGTTATCAAATAAACATACTTCAATATATATTGAATCAGAAGCAATCAGATTGAATCTGAGCTACATCTCCTATTATGCTGTCCGGTTTATAGAAATATACATAACAAATCGTGCAGTAACAATTGAAGGCCGAATATGCAAAGTTTGACATATAATTGTTCATCGTCTACATACATCATAATATTTTTAAATACAATGTGCTCAATTAACGAAGTAAAGCTTTTATTGACAAAATAAAAGCTAAGGTTGAATGCCATTAATGTCTGACAATATTTGTCTGCATTTAGTTGGTCATAGGCATTGTTGTCATTATTTTGCTTTTCCAGCGTAAACGCTGATATGATTTACTATGCTCAGAAAAATGCGAAAACGCTGACAAAAATATTTAATTGAAACAAAATGTTATGCAGAGGTTTCATTCTATATGCATGCAGTTTATCTTTAATTTTGCAATAGTTTTGTTTTATGGTTTACACTTTATAGAGTGAGACTTAACACGGGTACCTTTATTTTAATACACGTTGCAAAAATAATCGGTATGTTTTTCGCGGGGGAGCGACATTTTCCGAAGCAGGGGGTATTGCTACCCTGGTAACTGTCACTTTATGTATTTCCGTCATGTAGCTTATCTACCAGTCTTCCGGCGATAGGAGAATTAGCACAGTCCGGTCCGAATTTGGGTCATTAAAGGCTTACAGATAAACATGTTTAGCGGACGTACTTACATAACCTTAACTGTATGTGTAATTTGTAGGTATCCGATTAACTTGGTAACCCCTTGATCATTCCCACAGTGGTTTTGATTAGTTTAGGAAGCCCCCGTGTCTCTCAATTCTATCTAGTAACATAACCATAGGGGACTTCGCTTTTAGACTTCGGACAGGTCGGATCTCTGAGGTTTTTCTCACAATCATTGTGTATTATCATTGCTGATCACCACTGTTATTAGCTACTGTATAACCAGAGCAATATATTAAAACTACATTAACTCACAGCGGAGTCTATATTGCTTACCCCCCGACGATTTCACAGCTTTTATAGCAACGCAAAGAAATAAAGTGAAACAGCTGACAAGAAAATTGTTGAAGTAAATATATTTTTCCGGGATTCAAGGAACAAAGAAGATCTTTGTGAGCTTTCTCAGTGCAGTTGTTGCTTCCTGTGAATATCCAGACGATAAGAAGACCAGGACCATCAGTCGTCGCAACTGTCAGTGGTACAAATGGTTCATCTACTGATCATGAGCACGCCTTTACAAGAATATACTTTCATGTCCAGGAAGCAATAGAAGGGTTCTGCCTGTGTAATTGATAATACAGTATATTGTAAGCGCGATTCTTTTTTACATTAGAATAGATTTATTAGAATATTGTGAGGTATAAGTGTAAAATATCCTGATGGAAAACTTTGAAATCATTTCCACGTGTACCATAGAAAGTCAGTGGTCAAATACAATAGTTTAATACATGACTAAATAAGCAAACTGAAGCATTTAGATGTTTGAAATGTGTACCTGTGCTATGTTTGACAAAACCATACAATGCGACGAAAGCTTTTTATCCAGGGCAAACATGTAAAGAATGATGCAGGGCTTGTCATCAACTGAAGTTTTTCCTGTACAACATATCATTTTTTTTTAATACGGCCTGCATTAGGTTTAATTAATATATATTATTGCGTGCATGCCCCAATGAAAAGCTTGGTTAGATATAACTGGTTATATTTGACAACCTCTCTGTACTACTGTACCATGCAAACAACTAACTCTAAAGAAAATCATGGCTGTAAGGCACATTTACGGCACTCAAGAAAGTGATTTTGCAAAACAAATGAGCTAAGATGCATGTTGTGCATACACATGACACTGTTAAGCACAGTACCTTCATGATTTGTTTAACTGATCAAAGACTATGTTCCAAGTTTTACGAATGAGAGGTTTCTTTAGATAGTGTACATGTATTCCGAGACCAGCCACGGTCTAACGAACTTTGTTTTAGGTGTAATCTCGTTTTAAAGGTCGTTTGCATTCTAAGTTGCACAGAAAAAACTTTTCAAACAATGAGTAGAAGTCGTGCTTGAAACGCGGTTTGTTCTTGGCCGATTTCTATTTCTATTCGAAGGTCCCTGTTAATCACAAACACATCAAAGATTATAAGAAAAAGTACTTCCTAATTAAGTGTGCAGTATTTCTGACCTACGTGCATTTAGTAGTATTAGAATCAATTACACGTATTTAGATAAATATTAAGTCTGGTTAGTGGCTGTCAATGCACTTAATAACAGAGTATGAATATGCATAACATGGCGGCCATTTTGAACGTCATATTGAATTCCAATATATTCAGTTTTTCAGAATTTTGTTCTAATTGTACAAATCAGAATGGCACATTTTTAATCTGACACATGATATGCGCGATGACCATCTTGACGCCATGTTGGATTTTTGGCATTCAAGTAGGGCACCAAACATCTCTAGTTTAGTTGTACTACAAATATCATATGTATTCAAAATATTGCTATTCAATCGATTGGGTAACGACTTTTCCAATAAGGGACTGGACTATTACATTCTAAGGCAACATTAATAACATAAATAATTACATTATTTTCTCATATGTTTTAAATGAAATGGAAACCAGGAATTCTATTAGACAAGGAATTTCATATAACCTTGCCGTTTCCAAACTTAAAACAACTAACATACGGTTAGTAATAAGAAATCAAATCCAGAAATGCCAGTATCTAGGACCGATGTTTCGACTGAAATAAATACTATTTTATGTTTTACATGTTAATGTTTGTCATTGGGTTACGTAGTAGCCAATCATGGTCTGTGCGAATTGTTGTGATAGCTGTTGTTGCGATTGAAAAAGTTGTTGTTATTTTACGAGTAACTTACACATTAAATAACCGCACCATTAAAAGATTCAGAAGACTGTTACATTCCATACTGAAAATGACTAGAAATGTGGATACCCACCCAAACTAATTTTTCTCTGAAGGAAAGTTTGAAACCTCTCGTTCATTGAATTTGCAAAATATGCTACCAGTGAATTAAAAAACTTATAGTTTAAGATTTTGAAGCAATAGGGGCAGAAGTTGACATTAAAGGAAAACGTTTGAACTAATATTAAGGTGTTACATTGATTTTCATGCAAAACATGGGGGTATGGTTACATTATGAGCGATGGAGTTCTAATTGATGATTTTCATCTATATAATAGTTGTATATATACATTTATAAGAAATCATTGATTGATGTGGTACAACATGTATATGCATTATCTTGAATAATAACGTCAAACTTGTTGCGTCATGGTCACAGTCCAAAATATCTGCTGCACAATTAAAACAAAATAGTTTTGGTAGTACCCACCTTTAAGATTAAGTTATGAGAATTTGGTCAAGAAGATTTTTGTCAGACATTCATATTCTAAATTGTAAGACTTTTTTCTATAAGAAAACACCACCAGACATATCGGAGGAAAGATGAAAATAAAGGCCTCCGAGCTCTCGGACCAGTATGATTTTGTTTAGATTTTTAATTTGATGAATTCGAATTAGTCCCGATAAGACAGCGAACTGAAGGCTGGATTGTTTGGTTTGGGTCTGCACTGTTTACTGTGACAGAATGCTTCTTCCAGCACAACATCCGACTTTTTTCAATCCATTTTGGCAGATCTAGATATGAAACTCTAACATTTCCCCAGCGAACAGCTCTAACTATATGTTTGCTCAGATTAATTCCCTTGATAACAAGTCTTCAAGATTTGAAACGTGTTGTCATCGCAAATTATTTCATTTGCATCGGTAAAAATCTTCAAATTTAAATCAAAACGCATTGTTCCGGAACAGCTATGGAAAAAGTACATTGTCCCTTGGTACTTCAATAAAAAATATTAGTCTTAACCAAATTTTGTGGGATTTCCATGTCGTTTCTCTCATAATTGGTTCATTGTCTTTAAATATAGTGGACATAAATCCACACCCAGCTGAACACGGTAATAATGTGATTTTCAAGCAGCTTATATCCAGATCAGACACCGCAAAGCTATTTTTCTGATCTGTAATAGATACTAAGTTGCATATCCGACGATTTCAACTGGGTGGTTAGGTTTAATAGAATTTGCTAAACTAATGTAATAGAAGAACCCAACTGAGATTACTCCAAACTGAATTCAATTTTATCTACCAGTACTCCATAGAGGACGAACATTCTCGATTTTTTTCTGGAAGTTATAATAAACCCATGCAACTCGTTCTTCAGACCATGTGTTGCCTTTTTGTATACTTGTTCAAAACGTTTTGGCAAGCGGGACATGGTGAAACAGTGTAAAACCTTTTCAGGATCTTTGAATTTTCCATTCGATTAGATCATATTGAACACTATTTTGGACATTGAGATCAGTATATTCTGTGTTTAGAATAATTAGTCATCCATCGAGATGGTCGAATATTCGGTAAATTTAACTTTACATGAAGTTAATATATACACACTTTATATATATATATATCTAGGGCACATATATTTCTTTCTAAAGGTTTAAAATTAATCAAGCATGCCTGTTTAAACATTGTCAAAGCGGATTAAGGTAGCTAATTTGATATCGTACTGGGACATGTTTTCTTTAGAAGTGGGAGTTATTAATTCAGTCGTTTTTTCTCTCTAGAAATCTGAAATATAAAAACTGATCTATGTTGGAAAATTAGCTTTTTAACGTGGAAAAGCAGACCAGCGCCCATATTTTCAACGATGAGTCTCTATACTGAAGAAGTCTATCAAGGATTTAAAATGAGCCAAACACATATTACTAGCATCACACGAAAGCCCAGCTAGTCTGCATTTACACTTTTTGCAGAGGCAAAAGAAAAGTGGAATTGACAATTTACCTCAATACGGCCTTTAAGTCAGTTACTTTTTTAAGAATCACCCTGATATTGCTGCTATGTTATAATTTATTCAAGAACTTACTGTTATATTTTGGCGATACCGTTACTTCCCGCATCAGGCCCATAATCCATAAAACAATAACATCAAGTTTACCTCGAATTTGTTTATTTCAATATAGGTTTTTCTTTGGATTGATTTTAAGTTAAAGTTTCGTTTTACCAATTGTTTTGCTTTAAGTGTACAGTGGATAGGGTATTGCCTTTCACTAAGTATACAGTCAGCTATTGGCGATGCACAAACTTTTATTCGAAGGTCAAACAATCTTTATTTCCCGATTGTTAAGGCTATGCATAGCTTATTTCTCTAATTACAATATTGTTTCAAATAATTTCTCTTTTCAATTAATTTCTTACCTGTAATTAAACCCCATTCAAAATATATGCTTACTTGAAATACATTGTCCTCGTTGTCTGTCACAAGTAAAATTTGAACCTCGATATTTTTTTTAAACAATAAAATGTAATGCTTTAGTTCATCATTTTGATTGTTGTTTCTTTAAAGGACATCTGACAAAATGCTAGTTTGATTGCCCAAATTGTAAAAGCCAGAATAAATGCTATGTAAATAAATAATTGAATACACATGGGGTTAAGGAAATGAAGTGATGTCCTATTAAACGAGTAATATGTACGTTGTTATCATAAAGAGTCGTTTTATTTTATAATAACATAATTTTACTAATAAAACATTGGTGTTAGAATGTTGTTTATTAAAAATCACCAAACTATTAAATAAAGGTATGTAATTCAAATAATTGCAAAGTGAACATTTTATATTTACTGTAGTAAACGGCAAACTAAAAAGAAAGGTGCCAAATTAAGGCAAACAACTTTAACAAACTATTTATTCCACCAAAAGAGCATATTATTCCGACGCTTGGGATCTACATTGTTATCATGCACTGCACTTTTTATGTAGCTTTAATGGTATAAGAGAGGCTACTCGTACAAATTCTTTTAACAAACTCGTAAGAGTTGCCTCTCTTAGACATGTAACTCTCATGAAAAAGGAGAGGCAACTCGTACAAACGTTGTTACATACCTATTTTGTGTTCAACCATTCTTCCATAGAAGCGCCCTTTGGTGCTTCTCATAAAAAGATGACTATTAAAATATAACAGTAACTGGAGCATTTGCTTATAACAAGAAAATACTCATTTAATATTTGTTGACATGATTCAGTGTCACTCTATTTCCCTTTAACAAACCATCGCCCTATTGAGTTTATGTGCCAGCTATTCTGGAAAATCCATAGCGCATTGTTGGTTGGTTGTTTTCTCGCACCTTTTATCTCATCTCGCTGGTCTCTGCTACAGCTGGTGTGATGATTTTCGTGATTGTGATATGGCTGGCTGCGGAACTAAATAGAATGCCAATCTGTATTATTATCGGTTATCCGCGCGGCTATGTGTGTGGGTTTGTGTGTTGATGAGGATGCTCAGATACAGAAGTAACCGAAACGTATTCAGGTGAAGAGCTTGTATCATAATATAAAAAATACGCTTTAAAATTGATAATTTTAATACGAATCGTTGATTTGAAACCTTGTTTGATCTATATCGAGGCACAATGCTATTTCATTGTTAAAATAAAATTTCTACTTATAAGAAATGACGTTAAACATAAGAAATGACAAAATAAAAAAACAAATATTGAAGTAAGGGAGGTAATTTAACTCATAAAATTACAAAGTGTACATTGCAGGTTTACTGCAACAATTTAGGCAAACGTCAAACAAACGGATGGATTTAGCATTGCCAATTTAATGCAAGCCACTTTAACACTGTAAATTCTACAAAATAAAGCATATTAGCTTAACACTCAGGATCTATATTAATTGCAATGTCTGCACTCATTTCGTAACGTTATGGTCTTAGAGAAGCAACTCGTACGATCATAATTTGCGAAATTATACGAGTTGTGTCTCTTAGACCATGGTAAATATTTGGATGTTATATAATTATGGCGTAACCTAATGTTGTGGTTTTAACGCTTTTATTGAAGCGCATTTTGGTGCCTCTATATAGATCTAGCAGATGACTACTGAACCATTTTAAGAAAATGAGCATATGCTCGATAGGAGCAAATTCTCAAATTTCTTTCATATACGTTTTTTGGGGTCATGTGACTCGAAGAAAAATCTGTATGACATGGGGAAAAACACAAGTTTTTCGTTGAGTTTGACTAGACGCTTTGTCCGAGAGATTGTGACTCGCAGGGGAACCGGCAGACTGACGGTAGAAATCAATTTAATTGTGTTTTATTATATTTTAGGGAAAATACAGCATATGCTCCCTGGCATAGTAGTCGGGGGTCTTAATATAAACAAACTCTGAAAAGTTACAAAATCATTTTTAATCCACTTATCTGTTAATAATAAGTAGATTGACATTTAAGAAACAGCACCCAAACAACAAAACTTTCGAAATTTCAACGGTGTATTTGTTATTTGACCTAAACATCACATGTA